>CAOGCB010681713.1:0-58665 GCA_948266635.1 Cnidoscolus chayamansa
CCTCCTCTCACATTATTACTAACCTCCGCTACATGTACTTCTGCCGGATATGCTCATTCTTAATTTTATCCAATCTAGTATGGCCACACATCCATCTTAACATTCTCATTTCTGCCACGTTCATCTTATGAAGATGTTGCCTTGTAGGTGCCCAACACTCACTACCATATAGCATCGCTGATCGAACAACAGTCCTATAGAATTTACCTTTCATCTTCAATGGTATTTTCTTGTCGCGTAAGACTCCTGATGTTCCCTTCCACTTCATCCACCCTACTTGTATTTTGTGAGCCACATCTTCGTCTACACGACCTTCACTTTGAAACACAGAGCCTAAATATTTAAACTGTTTGCTCTTTGAACCAAAATTTCATCCAATTTAACCTCTTGTTTTTTCTTTTTCTTTAAACTGAACTCACAGTGCATATACTCTATTTTACTCCTACTTAACTTAAAACCCTTATCTTCAAGAGTTTTCCTCCACACTTCCAGCTTACGATTAACTCACTCACTGGTCTCATCGATTAACACAATTTCATCTGCAAATAACATACACCAAGGCACATCATCTTGTATGCTTCCGGTTAGCTCGTCTATAACAAGAGTAAACAAATATGGACTCATGGTCGAACCTTGATGCAATCCAATGGTAATGGGAAAAGTCTCTGTGTCCCCACCCGGTGTTTTCACACTAGTGGATGCGTTCTCATACATATCCTTGATGATATTAATATACTTGACATGGACACCCTTCCTCTCTAGAACCCACCAAAGCACTTCTCTTGGCACTCTATCATAGGTTTTCTTCAAGTCAATAAATACCATGTGAAGATCTTTCTTCTTCTCTTGATACAATTCCATTAGTCTTCTTAGAAGAGAAATGACCTCCAAAGTAGATCTCCCTGACATAAAACCAAATTGATTCTTCGACACTCTTATAATTCTACTCAATATATGTTCTATAACCCTTTCTCATAATTTCATAGTATGACTCATAAGTTTGATACCCCGATAATTTGTGCAACTTTGAATGTCTCCTTTACTTTTATATATCGGTATCAAAATATTCGTTCTCCAAGTATTTAGCATCTTACGTCCTTTCAATATAGCATTAAAGAGTTTGGTTAACTAGGCAACTTCTGTCTCTCTGGGAGAAAATAAAAAAAACTCAATTACCCTGAAACCAATCTCTGTAATTCAAGGCCTTTTACATGTTGTCCTTACTTGGATCCCTCCCCCCATTTCAATTTCATCTTTAACATGGCAACTCCTTCCATCTCTTCATCACCACGGCCAGAATACTATGAAGCTTAAATGTATAGACTATTGATCAATTTCACAATTATAATTTACCTAGATTTTCAGCTAAAATCAGTAATAATTTCTTCTCAAACTCATGACTAATGACTTATAAAACAATACATGATTTAACCAAAACCCACAACGATTTAGCAATATGCACAACAATATACTTAAACATCTATGGCCTAGGCATCAAAATTAATATATGGTATAACTCATTTATTCACCAAAAGACAAAATGGGGAATCACTTGCTTCGGACAGATGCGAGTTATTGGGTCTCTTGAGGTGGGGTGGACAAATGTTTGAGTGGAGTATGAACATGTTGTGAAAGGGTAGCACTGACCCTCATGGTGCTGATTCTGTCTGGTAGGGCGAGAGAGGTGAAAAGTGATGGACTTGAGAGGCTAGTTGTGATGATTATGATTATTGGGCAAAGTGGGTCTGTCCAGCTTGAAATCAAAGTCAAGGACCTGCTCTGCTGTGTTCTTTTACATATCTGGGGATGTAGCTCCAGGCATCATATGAAAAGTTGTTTATAACTACCAAATATAATTTTCATAGTTATTAATATATTAATAACCATCAATTATTAATTTTTTTATAATTATTTAAAATTATAAAAACTACTTAAAAATATTCTCATTAAAAATAATTATATTAATTGTTAAAATTATTTTAATAATTTATTTTATTTTTTTAATTTTAAAATTTTATTATCATAAAATATATTGATCTTTATATATAATTTTTTTATTATTTCATCTTTTTTCATAATTTTTTATTATCTTTTTCCTATTTTTCATAAATTTTCATTATTCTTTTTTATTTCATTCATTCTTTCTGCGATTACCTTTTCATTTCTCACACATGTAACCCATAACTCTTTCTTTCAATCAAAGTCTTCCCTTTTCTCACGTAGGCTTCCTTTCTTCCCAGCATATTTCTCTTCAAGCTATACCAAACGATCTTTCCTTTGTCAATGATTTCCTTTCTTCTCAACATATCTCTTTTCTCCCTATACCAAACAATCTTCCCTTTCTTCCCGCTTATCAACATCGATTACTCTCCTTTTAATATATCTCTACAATTTCCTTTTAACTTTCTCACGTGATCTTCCCTTTTTCATAATTACCCATCACAATTCTCTTAAATTTGGCTTCTATGCATTGTTGATGTCTCTGCCATAATCTATTCCATTATCTGCGAATTGAAGTCTCACCATTAATGTCTCACGATTGAAGTCTCAAATTACCCATCAACAAAAAGTTTAGATCTCATTAGGTATGTATATGTATGGTTTTTGTAATTACATGTTTTTTGAATTAAATTCATAATAGTAATATGCATGATAATGAAAGTAATTTTCGGTTTGTAATATTCTGGTTTGTAATTTCTATGATTTGTATACATGTTTGATGCTGCAAAATTGGAGGTGCATTTGCAAAATGCAATCCAGTAATATTTCATGTTGTGTGATGTCTTATTTCTTCCCATAAGCCTACTTTTTCACTTTTCTTGTGGCTATTTTAGGTCAGGTTTATGTTTTTAGTAATTTGCCATTAAAGTGAACTTGGGGACTTCAGTTTATATTGGAACTTTGTTTTGGATTTGTGTTTATCACTTGGACGCAAAATCACTTACTTGTTCACAAGCGAAAAGGCAGTAACAAATTGTGTTTCAAGCCTCTCAATACTCCTTGTTTTCCCCATTCTACTCAAAAGCTTTCAGGCAGTATTCTCAGCCAAGACTCTCTTGTGTCTTTTTGTTTTAGAAAAAACAGCTACCCATTGGTCTAATATTCTTGAATTTGGAGATATATTATTGCAAGGGCAACTATAGGTGCTCGAAGGCAAAGTATGGTTGCATATGTGAACATATGCTGCTACTATGAAATTGGGGTTTCTATAGGTGTCGTTCTTGGATATGTAGCTCATCTGCAAGTAAAGGTGTCCCTCCCTCCCACTTCTCTCCAAAAAAATAAATCCTATATTTCAATGGCAAAAATTCTTCATTACAATCTACTTATCATGCATTTCAATCTCAACTTTCCCTTCTTCTCTCCTATTGTTTGCTTTAATTAGCTTATAAGTTATGATATTAGACCTTATGTCTTGGTGTATGCATTATTGGAAAATACAAAAGGTTAAAATGGGGTTATGGAGTAGAGTTGGAGCAGCATCAGGCTGCTGCTATTGCTCCTGCAGTTGGAGAAGCAACAGCAGCCAACTGTGTTGCTGCATAGTTGGAACTTGGAGCAGCAACACCAGCAGTCAGTTGCTGCTGCTGTGGGACAACTCCTGCATAGTTTGAGAAGTAGCAGCAGCCCGCTATTGTGCTGCTGCACAATTGGAGAAGCAGCAACCTGTTGTTGCTCCCTTGCATAGTTGGAGTGAAATTGTTGCTTAACTACTATATAGTCTTGCTATTTATCTCCCATAGTCATTCAAATGCGTTGTTTTATGAAAATGGTGTGATTTACTATAAAGTGTGTTTGTACAAGAAGATAGGGGATGGAATATATGCAATTCATGCTCCCAAAATGGTGTGGCTGCGTGAATGCACCTGCAATGTTTCATAGTTTTAGATTGTGTGCTAACAACAATGTTTCGCTTGCAGGTGAAGTAGACATATAAATCCATTATGGAGCAAGATGACTTTGAGATCTCCAGTAAGGGATGTTGTTGTTTGATTTTTACTTTTGGCTTGCAAATTCAGCTGGCTGATGCTGCTCTGCACAGTTAGAGCAGCAGTTGGTTGCTGTGCTGCTGCACAGTTGAAGCAGCAGCCCCAACAGCTGCACGATTGCTGCTGCTGTAATGTTGGAGCAGCAGCTGCAGTTGTCCAATCTTTTTTATTGTTTTTTACCATTTTTATAGTCACAATCGTTATGACTTGCTTGCTTGTTATTTGCTATTTTTATTATTATAATCATATTTATTATAAATATTATTTATTGTTTTTTATTTTACAGATGTTCGTTGATTCTTAATCAACAGGCGAAATATATTACTGAATTTACAATGACGAAAATATTGCATTTATTTTTTTTAGGAATATCTTCAAAGATTTTAGAAGATATTATACTATTACTTTGTTTTCATTCGATATTCATAATTTTCTCGACTTTAAGATATATAGATTAAATGTGAAATAATTATTATTTTTTATCTTTTACATTGTTAAGACATTGTTATTATAAATATATTTTTTTATATTTTAATTATATTATTTTAATTTTAATTTTATTGAAATATAATAAATTAGATTGATTATTAATTTCTTTTATTAATATTTTTAACAAAATGATTATTATTATTATTATTATATTGATAATAGTTTATAATTATATTTATTTATTATATAAATAATTATTATGATAATAATTTATAACAATTATTTTAGGTTTAAATGATTATTAATTATGCTCTAATAATTTATAATAACTATTTAATTTAGTCGTTAATAATAATTTTTAACAATCATATAACGTGCTCGTAAATAATATATAACAACTAATTATTAGTTTACGATAATTCTTTATTATTTATTTGATTTAATGAATTAATATTACTCTTTTAATTTTATTTTGAGAATATAATTATGGGATTGAAATTTGAATGATAAATTTTGTATTATATTATCTCTCTAAAAAAATAAGAAGTAATTTTATATTTAAGTCGACAATAAATTTTAATATTTATGCATTTTTTATTTTTTTAATTTTAACTTTAATAAAATATAATAAGTTGAAATGTATTTATAAAAAAAAATTGAGATGCAATTTGTAATCGTATTTGTTATTATTTTATTTAAAAAAAATTAAAAGTGTAGAAAAAATGTTATCAAATAATATATTATTAGAATTTTAAAATTATATTATAATATTTTCTCAATTTAATAATAAAAAGATTCAGAAATAAATAAATATTTTTATAATTTATCAATCAAATCACAAAGATATTCGTAATTTTTAAAATTATATAGATATTTTAATTGCTTAGAGTTTCAATTAGTTAGGGTGATTAATTTACTCCACTACTTTTCACAATGTCTATCCATTCTCCATCTTTCCATGCAATGGGTACTTTTTAAAGAAGTAACGTGGATTTAATCTTTAATTTGACAAGACGGTGTCGTGGTGGGCCACCGATATCTTTATTGCTGCGTCTATGGTCTATTTGTAATTTTTCACAAAATCCAGCTCCAAATATCTGACCATCTCACAATTATTCCTTATAAATACCCTCCTTTAATTAAATTAAAATTAAAATTTTAAATTTAATATAATAGATTAATTAATTTTAAATTTATATAATTTTTAAAATTTAAAAACTTATTCATTTACAATTTACTCATAATTATAATTAGTTAATTAAAACTAAAAATTTGATACAAATATAATTTTTAATTATTAAATAGGCATAATTAAAAAATTAGTTAACTCTTTTTGCATTTTTTACTATTTTAAATTATTGCTGAACAATAAACGGATCTTATTTCAAAGAGGTGATTCTTCAATGTCAGAAATCCGGTTTGAATTCATTACACAGCCTTACCTACCTTTATAGTATCCGTTACTAAAATTTAAAAAAAAAATCAAGAATTATTATTTTAAATTAACCTACGTAATTTAATATATATAATTTTTAAATTATAATTATTTAATTTCTTTATTATTTAATAATTATAATTTTACATTAATAATTATTTAATATTTAAAATTAATAAAATTAATTAATTGATCATTTTAAAAAAACAGAAATTACTTAATATATTTTAAATAAATTAAATTAAATTAATAGTAAATAATAAATTTTCTTATAAATTAAGAAAAGAAAGACAACGCGGATTTTAATAAAAAGAAAACACTTGGGGATAAGAGAAAGGAAAGAGAAAAGAAAGTTCAACGGAATTAAATCCCATCCGTCCATCTAAAAAGCAAATGTGAACGCAAATGTTACCCAAAGACAATTTGACGGCTGAGACTATTTCAATAATTTATTTAAAATATATTTAGAAAAACACTAGCCTCAAATCTCTCTCCATCTCACAGCTCTCCGCTATAAATACCTCCATCCGCATTCTAAATCTGCATTCAGAAAAATTACTCAGATTTCCATAACTTTTACAAATGAAACAATACTCTCTCCTTTTCGGCCTTCTCTTCTTCGCCGCCGTCGCTTCTGCTGCTCTGATCGGCGGATGGCAGCCTATTGAGAATGTGAATGACGTGAGCGTCGTGGAGATCGGACAGTTTGCTGTGAACGAGTATAATAAGAAGTCGAATGCTCATCTGAAGTTTGTTAGTGTGGCGAAGGGCGAGCAGCAGGTTGTCGCCGGAATGAACTACCGGCTGATATTAGCTGTGAAAGATGGAAAAACCGCCAAGAAGTATAAGGCGGTGGTTTTTGAGGGTGTAGGGGGGAAATCTAAGAGTCTGACGTCGTTTGAACCTGTGTAAGGGTAAATATGTAATTTTCATGTGAACTAGATGGTCTATGTTCCTGTTCAAGGACTATTACATCATCAATAAATGTTGTTATTTCTATCTATTTTACTTTTTATTTATTTTATGTGCTTTTTTAAATCTTTGTAGGAGAAAATAATTATATCACTCTCTCAAAAATTTATAAATAAATTATAATCTACTATAAAATAAATAGATAATAAATTAAAAAATTTACATTTAAAAATTCTAAATATAAATTTATATTCAAAAATAATTAATTTTGATTTTATAAATATAGAGATATTATAATTAAATGATTTTAAAATATTAAAAAAAAGATAAATATCTAACAGTAATTTTCCAGTATATTTACTAGTTATATAATATTTATATACAAGTTTGAGTAATTATTTTAAATAATAATAAAAAAAAAGTTTGGACTACATAAAATACATTTAATATAAAAGGTGGTATGATACGAATTCCTCTTTTTGAAAATTTAAAAGGAAGGTCTTTAATAACATACTTCGGGCCGCAGTAGATTTTAGACGTAGATTAGATTATAAAATTAAAATGAAAAGAAGAATAGATATGGTGGGCCAATCAAATCGGTGAGTGTCGGTGCACGTATTTTTTGCTAATCTCAACATTAAAGAGATTGATAACTCTAACTCTAAACGGTCCTTTTTATCTCGGTTCGACAGTATAAAAGAGAAAGTAAATCACGGTATATAACAGTCTCTTAGATAAAAGGTTCAGAGATTTAATGCGCATAAAAAATCCACTTAGAAAATGAAATTCTCATACTGTCGCTACCGAGACTCGAACTTTGACTATTTGGTATCAATTCTTTCATTCGAATACTAACCGTACTAAGCACGTACGGGCGACATTAAAGCTAATCTAAATTTGAAAAAGTATACAAAAATTAAATTTAATTTGTTTAAATTTAAATTGTTCAAATTTTAACATAATTTATTTTGAATTCAAACTAAATATTAATAAATTTAAATTTAATTTACTGAATTTTCAAATTTTGTTAAATTTTTATCGAGCTAAATCTCTAATAATTTTAAAATATCGATATTTTTATAATTTTAATTTAAAAATAATAATTTTAATATTAAATAATTTTAATTAAATAATTATATTTAAGAAATAATTTATAAATTTAAAAATAAATGCGATATTAAATTTCATCGAGCTAAATATTTATAAATTTAATAAATTTAAATTTTATTTATTTAAAAAATAAATTAATTAAATCGAATTTTTATTTACTTGAGTTTTGAGTATTAAAATATTTTAATTTATTTAAATATCAGCTACACATGAGATGCTGCAGAGACATTTGTCAATTTCAAATCAAACCAATTTTTCATGGCTTCTGACTGTTACAGCACTCACCATACAATTAATTCCCTTCCTTCTTTTTTACACCTAATTCTTTCCAGATTTCTAACACCATCTTTTCTTTTTAAATTTGAATCCAGCTAATATTTTTTAATCTTTTTTATTAAAAAATAGTTCCCCTTATTTAAATATTATACTTTTAATTTTTATAATTTTATATTAAAATTAAAATAATTCAATTAATTATTCATTAAATAAAATAATTAATTTTATAAAATACCATAAATTTTAATTTAGTAATTTTGAAATTATAAATAAAAAGTGAATTTTAATTCTTTTATCTTTATAAAAATATTAATGTAAAAAATGATTTTACTCTGATCCTTTCTGTATTCAATTTTAATAGAAAAATAACTATTTATTTTATTCTCTGATTTTTTTTCTTTTTTTTTTTTTAAATAAATCTTTTCACATAAAAGTAAATAATATTTTATTAAATATATTATTACAATCTTATCTTCGCTTTATATTCTGTCTCGCCTTTATGCCGAACGCTTTTGACTATACATGTGAACTCAAAACGTATCTGATAAAACTTTTTTTAAAGATATATATAATATGAGCTTACTTTTTCTTTTTTTTTTTTTTAAATCTCAACCACAGCCCACTGCTTCTTTTTAAATGAATATTTATTTTAAATTTCCGAATATAAATAAAATTAGTGTTGAACTTCAGGCTTTTGAGTTTTAAATTTATATATTAAAAGAGGTTGAGTTAAAATATTTACTAAATAATATTATTTTTTTTACTATTCGCAACTTTTTTGTTTTTCTCGTGAAAACGATGTCACTTCAGTAGTTTTCTCGCCACAATATCATTGGAATATATAATCAGCAAATTATTGTATATTTAATGTTATCTACCTTCTTTTTTTCTTTTCCATATAATAATAATATTTCAAAAAAATTTCTTAAATAGATTTAGACTTTTAGTGAGTGCTTGTGTATTTTAGATAATCATCAAATTAAATTTTTTATAGATTTAGATTATCGGTAATTTTATAATATGTTAGTAAGATAATAGCTAAATTATATTATTTATTAATATAGAATGTGTATGAATTATTTTATAAAATATAATAAAATAAAACAGATATAAAAATAAATAAATAAGTCAAATAAATAATAATAATAGATGAGAGAGAAAATAAAATCAATAAGTTTATAGTAGTTCAGTCTCATTGTCTATATTCACCCTCCTAAAAACTCTATTTGAGCAATTCATTCACTATAATTTTATTTTACAGGTAAAAAATAAATATTTATAATCTCCACAAATTTACAACATACTTGTAACCTCTCACAAGTTTTATAAATTATTTCGTAGCTTCTTATAAGTTTTATAGGTTATTTTATAACTTTTTACAAGTGTTTTTTACTCAACACTTAATAAACAAGCTATGTCAAGCTTGTGATCGATCTTAAATAGATTTTAGTAGATGAATAATTTAACTTTTGTTTATTCTTTTTACAGCTCAAGTTACGAAAATTAATGCTCAAAATTTTTGTTGTCAAGACTTTTTCTCTAAAGTATAAAATTTCTTTCTTATTTTAATAAATGAAAGAGATTTTTATTTAAATAGAGTATTCGTAAAAATTAGTCGTTTGATATCTATTTGGCAAATGAAAAGTAAATTCAGAAAAGTAGCTAGCCGTTATTTTGTAATATAGTGAAAATTTTTCTGAGTTGACTTTAGAACCTAGAATCATAAAAATATAATTTATATATCCTAAAAGTATAATTTTTAAAACTTGAAAGTAGAACTTGTAATTTTGAAGATCTATGTTCTATTTTTAACTAAGCGATTTCTAATTTTATAAAAATTTGAATTTTTTATTTAATGACAATTTACACCTTTTTCATTTTCATACATCAATTTTAATATTTTACTTATTATTTTCGAAACTTATGATTTTCAAGACTTGTGATCCAATATTTTTAATTGTTAATTTTTTTCGAGATTTTTAAATTTTATAATCATTAAAATACTCTTTTTAGTTTTTAGTTTACGGGATTAACAAAAATATTATTTATTTATTTTATTTTTATTTATTTTAATTTAGTATGAATAATATCAAATAATATTAATTTTCTTTTATTTTGTTGTTGAATTCTATTCCTGAGAAAGAAAAGGTTACAATCATATAATGCAAAGTGGAGAACTGATTAGATGAAGGTTTTTTTTTTTTTTTAATTACAAATTGGCCCATTGTTGCATTGAAATTTTGAATACAGCCAAAACGATGTCACTTCAGTAATTTTCTCGCCACAATATCATTGGAATATAAAATCAGCAAATTATTGTATATTTAGTGTTATCCACGTTTTTTTTTTTCCTTATAATAATAGTATTAAAAAAATAAATAAATAAAAACACTCTCTTTGAGCTGAACAGCTCAGCTATTTCTTTTCTGGTAGACTCTGGATTTTGTACTTTGACAAGACGGTGTCGTTGTGGGCCCCTGCTCTTTATCGCCGCGTCTATGGTCTATTCGTAATTTTCCCAATATTGAGACCCAAATGTTTGACCATCTCACAGCTATACATATATATGAAGGCGCGAAAAAACATATTTTCACCCTTAATTTTTTTTAAAAAAATTTTAAAAAATTAATAAATAATGACTTTATAATTTTATATTTAAAAATTATAATATATTAGATCATAATAAAAATTTAAGTTAAAAAATATAAATTTATAAATTAAAAAAAAATGCATTTGGCTATGCACCTTTTATCTTAACAATAATAATAGTAATTTCTATATATATATTATTTAATATAAATATATTATAAAAAAGAATATAAATTTTATTAATAATATAATTATATATTTTATATATTTATTCAGTAAAAATTTTTAAAATTTAAATATTAAACTTCGTACAGTTTTCAGTGACTTTGGCATGTGTGAGATAAAACACGCTTAGGCTTTAACATGTATGTATAGAATTTATGAAGCTGAGTTTACAAATTATAACTTTTTTATGTTTATACTTCCCAAATAAATGAAATTGCTTGTGAGATACTTGAAATTTTCACTCTCCATTTTAGTAGCTGCAGAGTTGTTTTTGTAGTAATTTTAATCCGCGGTCACTAAATTTTGAGGGATTTCTTGTTACAGTCATTAAATTTTAAAAATTTTTACAAAAATCACTTATATTTACTTTAGTGACAAGAGATTATCCAATTTTTTATTTTCTTACATACATAGATAATGCGCCCCACATCGTCCGCGAAATATAATTTTAGGCTAAATATAAGGTTGGATTCAACCCTTCCCCTCCGAGTTAGCTTTTGGGGTGAAGTTAGGGATTCAGTCGTTTATCATTTGGTATTAGAGCCTAATTCCGTAAAGGCACAGTTGAATTTTATAGGGATGGGATGATGCGCGTCCCACATCGCCCCAGAAATATAATTCTGAATTAAATATATGGCTAGATTCAACTTTTCCTCTCCGAGTTAGCTTTTGAAGCGGATTTAGAGATTCAATATTCTTTTATCCCATTTTTGAAAAATATATTTTTATCATTTTCATTTCCTTTTTAATTTCTCTCTATTTACAATTGATAAGGCAAAATCAAATTTCAATTTCTCTTTCTCTATATTTACAGTTGATAAGGCAAAATCAAGTTTCAGTTTTCTCTATCTACTTTCAATAACCGAGAGATTGGTTCACCACCTTCAGCATAAAGAGAGAACCATATGTACTGAAGAAGCAAGAGGTTGAGTCTACTAGACAAGAGAAGGCTATTTTCTTTAAGGTAACAAGAAAAATAGAGTCGCTTATAATCCTGCTAAAGTCTATTGCTTTTATTTTTCTTAAAAATATATATGAATATAATATAGTAAAGAAAAACTGAAAAACCAAAGACTTCATCTAAAGGAAAATGTATAAATTTGAATAGGAAAGCATTCTTTATATCTAAACCAAGGAAATGAAATAAAACCATACAGCATTGCAGATGCAGAAATCTCAAAATGCCTCTTGAAAACTGAAACACTTAAAGACATATAATAAGCTATCCAATAATGAAAAGTTTGCAACACAATCAAAACAGCATTAACAAAACCTAGAAATCGTAGACCTTAATAGCCACCCTTGAGATCGTTAACAACATCATAGGGAATGGGTGTTACAGTTTCCAATTGTGCACCCTCAACCATGAAACCTGGTTTGGGGCCTTCTGGCTGCCTCTTTGTGCTTATGACCTCACCTCTTGCCTTGGCTTCTGCCTTCAAGGCATCATTTTTCTTCTTCCTTAGACGGAATTCCTCCGTGCACCTTGAAGGCTGCAAATGCTGCACCCGCACATGGATCCTCTTTCGGATAATTCTGTTACCCACCTATAATAGGCAAAACATATCCTTTGTTATTATTATTTACAGCTGATAACAAAGTACATGCAAAACAAAAGAGAAGCATATACATAGGTTAGTATAGAACAGAGAACACAAGCAACAATGGAGATTAAACAAATAAGTAATAACAACTTAAGGCATAAATCCATTTACTTGATTATTCTCTAACGTTAATCAAGTCCTTTTTAACAAGATAGTAAAATATCACCCATGAAAACTAACAATAGAACTGAAAACTATACATCAAACACAAGAACAGCAAGGCAATATTTCTAAGTCTACATCAGTTAAACTAGCATTAGATATGACACATGAAACAAGGCAACAAAACCCATAAAGCCTAACACTTATATCAGTAGCAGAATAACCAGATACACTTAGTAATATCCCACTGGTCGAATGCCTGGCCTATAAAGAAAAAGCAGAATCAAGGATTCAGCTCAAGCTGAAATCATGCAGTCACACAATAAACAAATAAAAGGAAGTAAATCAAAGTGAACGCACAAATCCAATATCTAATCAGCTACTAACAGTAGATATAAGGAGCAACATAAAAAATGGAGCAATCCTAATCATAAGTAGCATCATCAGCAACACGATCAAAACAATTAGATTCTCATAGGTTAACTATTTTCTACCCTAAACAAGTGTGTGTGTTTATGTGTACATAGATACAACGAAAACCTAATTACTAAACACAGTGCAATGAACATAACGACAAAAACCAGAAATAACAGCTCAAGTAAACTTCAATTCATGAGCGCAACATACGGGTATGTATCAAATGAACTAAATAACACAATCTTTCATTGATTTTGAGGAACCCCAATAAACCAAAACACCCAATCAGGTAAAAAAATTCCATATTTATACCTGCTTGTTGACCTCAACGCCGACGGCGCGCTTGGTAACGTTCCAGACGCGACCGGTGCGGCCGTGGTAGAATTTGTGAGGCATACCCTTGTGGACAGCACCGTTCACCTTGACGTCAACATAGTCACCGATCTTGTAGGTCCTGAGATAGACGGTCAAGGGAATGTAACCCTTCTTCCTGAATGGCCTTGAGAACAAATCACGAGTTCGGGAACGAAGACCATGGCCGGCCGGCATTTTCACTCACCTACTGGCTGCCTCTGTCCTGGTGGCTCCAAAAAGCAGAGGGAAGTGCAAGAAATGAGCCTATAAGGAACTTATATTGATTGGAAGCTAGGGTTTGTGCTGGTTGATTTTGGGCTTTTTTTCTGAAACTGGGCTTTTCTGGTTGCTGGCGGGTCGGTATCAGGCCCAAATTCTCTTAATCTTCTTGGTTTAATCATTGGGACTGAACCGCGGCCCAATACAGATGATTTCCTAATTTTTTATATAAATTTCAAAATTAATATTTTAATTCTGATATTTTAAGTTTAATTTTAAACTCTATAAAATTTATAAATTCAAAATAAAAATAAATATTAAATAAAATATTTAATTAATTAAATAAAGATTAACGTATGTATGCATCGGATAGAATTTGTTAGAAATAAAATTCATTAATTTATATTTTATTAATAAAATTATAAAATATCTTATTCATATAATTTTATAATCACCGGTTACTTACAAAATAAGTAATATTATCGTAATTATATTTAGAATCAGAGTTAAAAGACTAAACAACATCTTTTAATGTTAGTTTATATTAATATATTATCTTAATATCGAAATATTTAATATGAAAATTTTAATTTATAAATTTATAATATTATATTTCTATACAAATAATAAATAAATTATATTATAACTATAGACAATGGTTTAATAAAAATTAGAAAACTAAAATGCTGAAGGAATTCAATAAAACAGTAAATAATAATTTATTAAAACTATAGATGTATTTACGTAGCCTTTTCTCCCTTTTGAGGGAAAGAATTATTCTTTCCCGCTTCTACAAGGAAACCTGTAATTCTCCCCAGAGCACTTTATGTACGCCACGTGTCCGTCACACTTTATAAAAAAATAATTTTATATTAATTATATAAATATTATAATAAAAATATAATTTCTTTATATACTAAAATTAGGCATTGTTCTGTTCGGTCTCCGTTTATAAAATTTTTAAATTCAATTTTTTATTTTTTAAGTTGCCACTCTTAATTAAAATTAAAAAATGCATTTAATACCATACAGAAACTATTTTTTTTATTATTTTAATAAATATTTTATTTTATTTTTAAATTTATGTATCCATTTTATATAAATTTAATATAAATATTAAAAAAAAAAAAACTCTTTTTATAGAAAGCCCAATATATAAGAAATGCATTTTAAATGTTAATATAATATTTAAGATAAAACGTTACTGCCGTTTATCTCATTTCAAATGATATTTAAGATTTATGAGAAAAAAAATTAAGAAAATATAATTACATAAATATATAAAACTTTAATATCTTTAATTTAAAATATATAATTTATGTAATATGTGATATATTATATAAATTGAAATAAAAAATATTTATTATTTAATTTGTTAAATTGATTTTTTTATATTATAAATTTAATATTTGAAACCGAAATGTCATAAAAAATAAAATGTAATTTAATTTAATTTATTTTTTTTTTAATTTAAAATATGAAAATAATGCGGTTTGGACAGCGGATGAATTAGAAAAAGGAAATATAGATAAGCTTAAGGGACCGAGCCATTTCAAGCTAGTGTTCCCTTCTTCATTGCTGTCTCTTTTTCCTTGTCGTCGTTGCTATGGCTAAGACTCTACCAAGCTTTCACTTTCTCCTCTTTCTTTCTATTCTTCTGCTCTCTTCTTCTCCTCTTGTTGCAGCAAAATCCACCGGATTTTCAAGAATATTATCTCCGGCAACGCTAGGCCTCAAGAAAGAGAAACTAACCCACCTTCGCTTCTACTTCCACGACATAGTTAGTGGGCGAAACGTCACCGCCGTTCCAGTCGCAAAGGCAGCCATCACCAACACCTCCTTATCGGAATTTGGACTGGTCACAATGATGGACGATCCCTTAACTCTGGAGCCCCATCTCAGCTCCAAGCTTATAGGAAAAGCACAAGGGATTTACGGATCAGCATCACAAACTGAAGTCAGTTTTTTAATGGTCTTGAACTTTGCCTTCACTTATGGGAAATATAATGGGAGCAACCTTAGTGTTTTGGGACGGAACAGTGTGTTTTCCGGCGTTAGGGAGATGCCTATCGTTGGTGGAAGTGGGCTTTTCCGGTTCGCTCGTGGCTACGCTCAGGCGAAGACCCATAAGTTTGATCTGAACACGGGGAACGCAGTGGTGGAGTATAATGTGTATGTCCTCCATTATTGAGTGTTCTGGTTTCTACTATAAATGCAATGCATTTACTGAACCATGGATTGCAGATCTATAGCGCAAGCGCGCACACACACACACACACATATATATATATTATTTTTATTAAAACAAAAAAAATCGATATATTACATAATATATAATAAAAAAACACAATATTAAATAAAATAATTATTATAAATAATTTTATAAAATTAAAATAAAATTTAAAATAAAATTTTAATTAATAATATATTTAAAATAAAATTTTAATTAATAAATTATTGAGTATATAATTAATAATTTTATAAAATTATTTGCGTGAGCTTGTATTATTTTAGCGGTAGCAGGAACCCTAACGCTCACTGTCCAGTGTTCAGTCAAATCTGAAGCATTTTTATTCGCAGCTTTTGAAGTATTTAACAGAGCAAGCGGAGCCGAAACTGAAAGCGTACATACAGAGATGGGGACTCGGGAGGTATACGAGCAGAAATTAAGGTCCGGGAATCTGCATCACGATCCCACCATCAGCCCTGGCCTTGGTTCACCTCGCTGCCCTCGTTGTCTTTCTCTCTTAATCCCTAATTCTGTATGTTTTTCTTCTTTCATTCACTTTCTCTCCTTAGTTATCATGATTTCAATGATCGACTTTTGTTTCTCTGGTTTGATTTTACAGGGAAAGGGGGAATGGGCTATTACTTCCGTTTTACATGATGCCACTGCCGTGGTCAGTTTTCCTTGCTTTTCACTGTGTTTTCTGCGAAGTTTATTAGCTTAATTGGTACTAATCGCTGAATTTGAGCTAAATTTTAGTTGTTCTCATTCTTGTTTGATAGATGAAGTAACTATTGTGCTATTTGCTGCTTTTATTAGTTTGATGCCCTTGCTTATAATGGTTTAAAGATCTTTTTTTCCCCTAGTGATAATGTTGAGTTCATGTGGTGAATGGTTTCTGGTAGGTGCTGATGTGTGATATTAGACCTTGGGGACCAAGAACATTTGTAACGAATAGAAGATAAAACTATGTTTAGTTATGTGCGATTCCAGATTCAAGTCCCCATTTTGGTGAAGTCCCCATTTTGGTGAAGTCCCCATTTTAGTGATTCGAATCTGTCGCATAAACTGCAAATGTACCTGAATTGTGACTAAAGCAGGTGAATCAATATGAGTTGACTATTTCTTCACATAATTTGGTCAATTAAGATTGCTAGCTTCGAAATTTAATATTTCACAATAGTGTTGGTAACAGAAGTGCATATAAAACCTTCCATCAGTTATTATTCTCCAACTGACCATTCTTTTCTCTCCCTCTCCCTCTTTTTTTATTTATTTTTATTGTTAGTTTTTCTCTAATCATAGTTGTCTAATCCTGACATTTAACACTAATATATAATGACATTCTAAGTAACCTATTATCCTCTTTTATTATTTAATTATCCCTTCAAATTTAATTGGGAGTTTCAGCACTTGCACACGATATTATTGTACAATTCAAAAGTTAATTATTTATAACATAAAACCATATAATGTAACATGATAAGACTGTATTATTCTACTATAAGGCATACTTTAGCTAAATGATAAGTTTACATCTATCAAAATGTCGTTATGATTCTTTTACTATTTTATAAAAATATGTTACTTTTAATTAAATTTGAGAATTTTTATCTAACCTTACAATTAGATTTGCTTTGACTCTCAATTCTCTATTCATAAAAAAAAACAGATTTCAATTTTTGATTTGAACATTGTTTTGACAACCTTAATTTGGTATATTGCCTGTCAAACATATGATATTTGTGTTTTGATAGAAGTGTATCTGTTCAGAGTTTGTCTGTTTAGCTGTTGATTTAATTTTTAGCCTCTTGTTGTAACTAAAACAGGCCGGGTCAGGTATTGGTGGAATGCTTAGTGCTGTTCATGGTTTCAATACAGGTAAACATAGGACTCAGTTGTCTTGTTGAACTATGTATAACTTGTATTTGCACAGTGTTAACCATTGTTTTATTTAGGGATTCCATTCCTTCAAAATCGTCTCAAGGGACCAAAATGGCTGCCTTTTGTGGTTGGGGTATGTCACCTAGCCTTGTTAATTTCATGTTAAACCTTTTGAGCAACAAAGGCTTTACTACTTTTTGGGATTAAATGTTGATGAGCGTTATTCAATTTTTCTTACCTGTTACCTTGTTGACAGCTTCCTCCTCTCCTAGTGGTTTCAGGTGCAAGTGCTGCATTCGGAGGTAAGAATAGAATCTCTCCATTATTCTGATTAAAGTAGTGCAATTTCATTCTTGGCATGCAATGTATGACAGGGTTTTATCTTTATTTTTCTCTTATTATGATTAAAGGAGTACAATGTCATTCTTGGCATGAAATGTGTGGCAGGGTTTTATCTTGATTTTACAAGTAGCCTATTGTCTTGTTGCTCATTCTAAGCTCTTGAAACCTTGGTTAAAGTTGCTACCAACTATGGCCTCTTATTCAGGGAGAGGATTGAAATCAATACTTTGCACTATGACCTTTATGTCTTGGAATTATCTTAAGCATTATCAACTGAATTTACCATTTCTTTTTCCGTCTGTACTTACTTGGTTGGTGTGGTTTATTGTGCACTGGGTGAGTGTAAAAACTGTACAATTTATGATTCTTAGGTCCTAAAAAGCATGCCATATCCTGTGGTCATTAAAAGAAAATGGTGGATGTACTTGAGCAATTTTTAAGAAGTAATAGTTATTTCTTTCTGGTTAGATTTAGATTGTGGTTTTGGGAACTATTGGTGTTGTGTTTCTTCAAGTTCCTGGCAGAAAAATAATACATGTGGACTGTGTTTGTACTATGACCTTAATTTTATTCTTGCAAAATGATCTTGCATTTTGGATTTTCGATGATTTTCTCACTGCTAATGTCAGACTAGTGTGAATTTACATTATTTAATGAAATAGTTTTCCTCAGTCTTTTTCTCCCCTCCATCTGAGAGCATAGTGCTGGACATAGTTCTTGCTTTGCAGGGAACATAACTTGGATGGTGTCTTGTTTTCAAATAAACATGAGATCTGTAATGGTTGAACTGATCATCAAACTTAAATGGAAAAGGCTGATAGTTTCATGGATCCTTTTGTATACTTCTCATGAAGAAAGACCAATTTTCATATTAGTAATAGTGCTTATGGAACATGTAAGCAGGATGGCTTGAGACTTCTTTGAATCCTGGCCTTTGTCATGCTTAGGCTAGTAAAAAACTAAAAGCAACCAACTGACTAGATTAAAATTGACCCAACCTCAATATGAACCAACTTTACCCAAATTGCTCAAGGTTCCTTAAAAATGCTTGCCAGTTTTGGGTACTATTTTGCCTTGGAAATTAAGCTCACTTCAGATTTAATGAAACTGGTTTTTCAACTGACAAATCTTGCACAGCTAAATGTCACACTGTTGTCCCTGATAAAAATAGACACACGGGCCTAAATCTTGGTGGCATTATTTTATAGATCTACATCACTGTTTCTGCTCCTATATAAAAATATCATCAATTTTAGCTCATTTGTTAATACAGCCCTTCTATCAGATGACATGTGAACAGTACTAGAAAGATATATAGGTAGTTCTGCCTCAAGAAAGGCAAGGAATTTAGTTGTCAGAGGCAACAACATAGCAATAACCGGTGAGGATTATATGAGGATATTAAAAACAAAGTTCTCTGTGTTTGCTGTTCATCCTATTTAAGTTGGATGTTGCTCAGTCTGTCAAACTTTGAGGGGCCTAATAACTCCTCCGCCTGAAGTTTGTTTGACCAGCCACAAAAGGTAATTTCTTTCAGCATTAGGAGAGCTATCTGAAGCTGCAATATAGGAGTTTTATCGTAGGGTTGTGAGACATGTTGCTCTGTAGGTGCATAACTTTGTAACTACAGGTGGATCTCGTGGAACAGGTTAGAGTTAGTGTTTTGGTGAGTTCCTTTGAAAGAACTGAGGATTTGGGTAGTATAAATATAAATGAGATGGAGCTATAACCTTGTGTGCATGAGGGATTTCAGCTATCTTGTATAGTCAGTGGGAAGCCCTAGAAGTTTGGTGCAGATTTAGTGTAAGGATATCAAAAGTATCATACAGTATTGCTTAGCTCCTGTTAGTGTTATTAGAATCCTATGATTCTTATTACAATATGAATTGTACCATTCATATCAAATCATTTCAGTTGGTTCTGTTTTCAATTAAATTAAATTTGAAAAACTGAAAAACCAAATTGATAAGTATTTTTTTGGTTTGATGATAACTGAAATAAACAAGATAGAAGACTCTCTCCATGTCTTTGACAAGCCATTACAATTTACATCAACACCACAGTTTCATCAAACAACAAATCTCAAATCAGACGCAAATGATATGACAAACCTAGTTTGAATAATTAGCAACTCAAATTCCCGAATCTCTAACATAATTTTTTCTTTTTATTTTCAACAAACAAATGACAATCTACATTCAATGATCAATCAATAACAATCAATGATAAGTCATTATAATAATCATATTACAACTCAAAATATACAATGGCCTATAGTTATAGGCACAAGATAGCTCCAAGGGGTCCTGGAGCCTATACGAAAGGAGCAACCGCATGCTGAGTGATGCAAGGCACCAAAAAAGTGGAAATAAGTTACATATTATTTATTTCATTACTTGTTTCTATTTTATTGTACCATTATTGTCAATTAAATATTATATATATATCACATAAGTGAAAATTATTATGAGATTGAATTACATTAATTTCTTTAATAAAATGTAATGTTGAAATAATAATTTTAATTTTCTAGCATAATAAAATCTCATTTTTACTATATATTTAATTAAATAGTATCTTACTGAAGTAACTGAACATAGCTTCAAATTGTTTTTACTGCATTTTGTAAATTTGCAATGAGTAATTATATATTTAAAATAAAATAATTTAATGTTTAATTCATTGCTAGAAAACCTGTCTAGATATCTTCAGGAGTCTTTATTTTTATTTTAGAGTGCTAATTTCATTCCTTTTTGCCTTTAGAATAACAATTTTCCTTTTAATTTTTTTTTTTTGGTCTTTCCTTTGGGAGTCTAAATAATCGGATGATTAGGACTAGTTGGAGATTGATATCCTAAAGGCTTTTAGGATTAGTTTCAAATCTTGCAGTGAAGCTTCTTTGGATGTGTGATGCTGATGGCAACCTTGGGTGTAACGCCAATGTAAATGTATATGATATGGTTATATCTTGTTCCATATATATAGTACTATCTGAGGGCTTTGGCTTACTATCGTCCTTATTGCTATACTTAGTGTCATGTTGCATTATGGTGCAAATTTTTTTTTTTTTTTTTTGTTTAGACACGGTATAGGGCTTCTTCAAAGTCTTTTTTATTAAGACTTGGTTGATGAAAGGAAAGTCACATATTGACACATAATGAAGTGTCTTGTTCAATGTATATGCATTTCTGACTTCCTAGTGCTGCTCGTATTTGATTTAGTAAGTTCGGATTTATATATAATGCAACTTGGGTCTAAAATGTAAATTTGTAGGTTATGCACTTCCAAAGTTTGCTCAACTCACTGTCACATCCTATTACGCGGCTTCAAGCGCTTCACATTATGGGATTTCGTTGCTTACTCGACATATTGAAGAGACCCATAATTCCAGAGTTCTGCAAGAAAAGAATTAATGTTTTTTTTGGCAGGTGCACATACTATAGAATTTACGTCACTAGTCCACTTAATTTTGTAAGCACCATTATATATATACACACACTTTTGGCACAGATGCATTGACTTGTGGTATGGTGGACTCACCACCTTTGTAATCTTACATGGGTCACAAAAATTTGCTAGTTTATTTATATCAATTAGATTAATAATCAATATTGTATAAAAATGCTCTTGGGTGCTCTTTGGACAACTTTGTAGAATTTAATGCTGATAATTTGTCATTCCCTCATATTGTGCCTTTAGATCAATATTTATCTTTATCATGCAACTGGAGTTATGTTGGGATAGCAGATGTTATATCCATCATATTGATACTATAGAAAAGATATAGGGATATCATTTGATAAAATCATTACAATGGAATAAAAAATTTTGTGAATTTATATGCTTTCTGATTTTGGTGGTTTATTTGTTTAAGGAAAGGACTAGGGAATGATCTAGGCCTAGGCAACCAGATTTTCAGGATTCCTTGTCGTTCTTATTTGTCTTAAGAGGCATCCGAAGTAGTTTTTTCAATCTAATTTCAGCAACCAGACACTTCAAGCTTATCTGTGAAGTGAGGAACTTAGCCGCTATCATGAACTCCTAAGAGGATAATTTTTTCTACTTGGCCAACAAATCCCCAAAATTTATAACTCAATATGATCTATTCGTGAGTGCTTTATCAGGAGCAAATCTGCATAGCGTATTGGTGTTGAATATTGGGAGAAACCGACATTGTTTAAACATTATTAGCATCAATCTCTGTAAGATTTCTTTTTGGTTGTGCACAGTTTACTTAAATAAATATGAGAAATTCCTGAAACTGAATTACATATCCTGATTAACCTTTTTTTAAAATAATTTTCTTTGCACTTGTTCGTTTAATCCGTTGCCTTTTTTCTTTGTTAGAGGTAGATTCATTTTATATCAATCAATTTAAACTTAGTTTCATAAACAAAACTTCTGATGATGTTTCAACTAAATATAGGTTGGATTAGCAGACTGTTTATGCCTTTGTTTTCATAAATTATTTCATTTCAGTTCAGTTTTACATTTTATGTGCAAATATGCAACTCATAGGGGCATTAGAGCAATATTTGTTACGGTGTTGTCCCATCTGTGGGTTTCAACTGCCCAAACATAACGCCATCAGTGGCTTGTTGGTATCTAAATGCGTCAAACTACATGTGGTAGCCACTTAGCAACTTTGTCATATTTAAATGATGCCTACCAAGTGGGCACTACTTCTGAGACAAGTATGCCATGTGGGGTAGGTGCATAAACTTAGCAGTTGACACTCTGTTCTTCAGCTTTGTCATTGTGTGGTAGTCAGCACTGGATTGGCAATTTTTTTTTTTATTATTTTTTTTTTACTTCTTAGGTGCAGCGTGGGTGCTTGGTACAGGTGGGTCATCCAAGTGTTTTTATCCTGAGGTGTTTTATTTTTATTTTATAATATATAATACGTAAATTTCTCGATGTTTAGAAGAAAACTTATCCTTTATTTTTGTAAAGTGGGGTTTGGCTGCTGCTGCTACTATTATTATTATAAGCAGAGGTTTGGGGCTATACAGCTCATATGGGACCAATTTGACCTTTTATTATACATTAAATCGAAGAAAGCAATTTGTATTTGAAGATCTAAAATGTGGATTTTTGTTATGTACTTGAGTGGGCAAACTATTTTGCAATCAACACGTTATATCAGTGTCATAATAATGTCCCATTTAAGCTTACTTCAGACTTTCTTACGATGCCCACTCTACTTAAGTGAGTTTGTTCAAGTAATTTTATATATATATATATATAATTTTATCTTTTTTACTAGTTTCTGATATTTGATAGCAATAATTTCTACAGGTTTTTGACAATTTTCAAGAGAAATTTATTAATTTCATTACTAGATAAATGTAAAGGAATTCTTTTCTCAAGAAAAAAAAAAAAAGAAAATTTTCAGAAGTTTAAGGTATGAGATTACTTTTTAATTTTCTTCTTCAAGCTTAGCATATTACCTTGGTGTTAAAATGATTTGATTTAAGTCCAATGTTCGTACTATTTAAAATTTATCTTATGCATATCTACATTATAACTTGTTTAATCCTTCTACTTATAATTCATAGCTTATTATATATAAATTTGTGTTATATGATATGATTTTATTTGTACGATTTATACACACTTAAAAATAATATATTATTATTGAGTATATATATATAAATATTTTTTATTTTTTTAGACATGTTGATGTTTATAGAAAAGAAATAGCGTGGTAGAGTCCATGGATAGAGAATATTTTTGTTTTTGTATAAGTAATTTATTTATATTTTTTATCTTTTATCTTTAGATGATTCTAACTAGTTTGGGGCTAAGGCTTGTTGTTGTTGTATCTTTAGTTTGTGTGGACTAGAATTAGAGGCTGTGGATTCCAACTGATTTAAGGCTAAAGCTTGTTGTTGTTGTATCTTTAGGTTGTTGTATCTTTAGGTTGTGTGGACTAGAATTAGAGGTTGTGGATTGCGATTTTTATTGTCGGGTAAATACGTCAGCAATAGAGTAATACAAATATATTTCAGACGAAGATCAAGTTATCCAGACGGAATACTATGCTATATCACACATATAAGAAGTCTTTCATTAATGTTTGGCTTCAATGACCCAATTTTAGACTAGCACTAATGCAACTCTTCTTTACACTTTACATCGAAATAGAAACCATTTCACATCCCTCTATATAGATTCATAGTGAACTAAAATTTTCATGAGTGTGTGCATCTTCAATCTCCATAAGCCAGCTCCACAACGCCATTACGAAAATGCCAAGGATCATTATTTCAATAATGATCTTGAGCTCGTCCTCAGCCTCCTAAAAACATCACATTGTGGACCCTATGCAAATCCATTGATTGCTTCATTTTGGTCATCAATGATTTGATCTGATCACTCATAAAAATCTTATCATAACAAATAATGGTTGTCCTATGTATTAGGCACTCATTTCTCCTATATATTGTCTGCTTCACCTTTGCTAATAGTTCCTATTCCCACAGGAACTATTTCACTAGTTAGTATTTTCTTTTATATTATATTATATTATGAGATGGGTGTTTATTATTAATACCTTGATATGTTAAAAAATATATATAATTTATCAATTATGAGATAATTTTATTTATATTATATTATATTGTGTGATTGTTGATATTGATTATAACCTTATTTGTTAAATGATCCATACAGTCGACTTTAAACTTATTTGGGACTAAGGCTTGTTGTTGGTGTTGTTACGAGATAATCTTATTAATATTTTTGTTTTCATCTTTTAATATTAAGTAGTAATTTAATAATTCTAAATAATAATTAATTTTCTTTTAAATTTTTTTTATAATTTTAATTTTTTTTAATGTATATATAGTGCAGTGTTTATTTAATTTGATATTTATATTTATTATAATAAAAAAGGAGAGATTTACCAATCATCTCTAGACCCCAATTATTATTTCAGCACAATAAATTTCCATTAAATGGAAAAAAAGGTAAAAAAAAATATCTTAAATAATTAAATGCAATAAAGGAGAATAGATACAAACAAAAATGGGGAACGATAAGCAATAATGAGATGTGGCCATACAATACCTATTGAACCGACCAATTGGTGTACGGATTTTGTAGCATTAAATGCATAAATGCTATTCTCTAATTCCACTCTCTTGGGCCTTGGCTACCACCACAACCCATTTCCCACGCAGTGAAGAACAAGAACAAGAGGCCATGCAAAAGTTCTCTTGCTTACTGCTTAGGTGGAGCCATCAGCCATGGAAGGCTCAGCTAGAAAAAGGGTATTGGCAACGTCTCCTGTGTAAACTATCTACCTCGTTTGCAGCTTCATGACAGCTCTCTCTCTCTCTCTGTCTCTCTCTTACATGCATGCTTGGGAGTTGCTAACAGTGGAAGAGAGAAGTAGGAAGTGGTCCTAAATGAACGTAGTGTTGTTAAGTCTTTATTATGACTCTTTTTATATGTTGGTCATCACATGTCTTAGCTTACATGCATTAACTTCTGGACCACCCTCCCCAACCCTACATAGCTGTTTTTGATGTTAACATTCATACTTCACCCTTACTCTTTCTTTCTTTTCCTTTCATTTTCCCTTTACTTCTTTTCTTTTGCTGCAACAAATACTCAAAATCAACCCTTTTGATTCATTCTAATTACGACTCACCTCTCTTTACTTATCTTTGGTTCTTTTTTCGATTATGGAAAAATTGTCCAAATCTCAAAACATATTTTGTAAACGAATTTATATCGAATTAAATTACCACTTTATCTAGTAAATTGCATCAGCCACTACAATCAAAACTTCATTTTGAGTTAGTGTCAATAGTCCAACAACTACTCTCATCTAAACTGCAACTCATTGATCTATCAATTACGAGTCTATATGCTAAACCGAAGTGTAAAAGAATTGAACTAAATCGAGTTTTAAAGAGTTTAAGTTTGGATTGTTAAATTTTTTTCAAATTTGAATGAAGTTCGAACCTTACTCATTTCGAGCTCGAACCGAAGATCAATAAACTTTTATTGAGTTTTTATCAAATCAAATCTTAAATAGTTCTAAAAATATTTTTACTTTATAATATTAAAATATTTTTAATTTGAAAATAATAAATTTCTCTAAAAAAAATACATCTATTTTGTAATGCTAATGATTTTAATTTAAAAATAATAATAATTTTAACATTAAATAATTTTAATTAAATGATTAGATTAACGAATTAACTTATAAACTTATAAATAAATAAGCTTTCGAATTTTAACGAATTGAATATCTATAAATTTAAACTTGACTCGTTTACTAAATAAATTTTAAAAAATTGAGCTCAATCTTACCTCATTTATAAAATAAATCAAACTCGATCGAATTTTTATCAAGCCGAATCTCAAATAATTCACAAACAACTTACTTCATTTATAGTCCTACTACTAAATTACACGCACCAACTCAACAACAATAACTCTCATCTAAGTTGCTACTCATTTAACAGACTAGTTAGCTCCAACTCCACATAAAATTTAATATTTTTTAATTAACAAATATTTTTATATTATTTAGTCTCTATAATTTAAATATTCATAATATTTTTAATTTGTTCGTCTCAAATTAAAATAAATTAATTAATAATTTGTTTTCAAAAAATAATTAAAGAAATTTAATTATATAAAAAATGCAAAACATTTTAATTGATTAATGAGTTTATTGATTCTTAATGATGTGAACTTCAGTATATTATTGCATCTTTGATGTGGCTGTCACCACTCAAACAGAGAACTTAAACAGTTTCTAATTTCTTTTTTTTTTTTTATTTTTTTTTTATGGTGAGATCTCCAAGCAAAGTACATAATAGCATTTAGTACCAAAAGCACAGTGCAGTGTAAAAGTAGTAAGTTTGATGTGGTACTTTGTACATTACTTATATGGAATACATGCATACCAAAAACACTGTAACATTGCTCCTCTCTTTCCACATCTTACATCACTTCCCTTTCTGCATAATACTTTCTACAACTTACACTTCCTCTCTCTTGCTTCTCAAAACCTTTACCACTTCCATGTTCAAATAACTTTCAACCATATTATTCTGCCGATCGAAAAAAGCTTTGAGTAATGCATGTGAGTTTTTTTTTTAATTTTAAACCAAAACAGCGTTGTTTTTATCTTTAAAATTTTAAATCAAAATGACGTCATTTTAATTCATTAAAAAAATTAAATAAAATCAAAATATGTGAAGTCATGAAACACGGAAAACAAAAAGTCATGCCCCTGCATAGCTCTCTCTAGTCAGTCATCGACTCAGCCATCAACACCTGCCTCTTTCCAGATTTTTAATGAAATATAAAGTGATTACAATGCATTGATGCTCTATTAAAATTACGGTTCTGCATCCGTCATTATATATGTATACATTTATATATATGTCCGTGGATTTGTTTGCTTGTGAAATATTGAATATATCGTCTAATAAATGCACTTTTAATCTCAAAATTAAAAAATATGAGAATTTAAATTCATTTCAGAGTTTAAAAATTAAAATAGAATTTAAATGATAAATTAAAATAATTAATGATGATAATTAATTCTATTTAGAAAAATGATGTATTTTATTTACCTGATTGAGATAATAAATAATTAATTTATAAAAATTATAAAAATATTAAAAAAAATACTAAACAAATATAACGATAATTCTTTTATCTTATTTGAAATACGACTAAATTATTTTCGATAATAAATATTATACTTTATTTTAATACTCAGTGACTTAATCGAATTAAATCTCTATAACTAAAGAATAAACTCTCTGCTGATTGGTCTGATTTCTAAGTTTAATTTGATTAATTGGGTTGTCGGAATTTGAATATGGTTTGATATTTTGCTCTTACAGTATTTTTGTGTGTTTGGTCACCTGGAAAACTATGAAACCTCCACTTTCTTGTTCTATAGCCAATTATTTCTCTTTAGCTAAATTGCAGCCATGACTTTTGGTAACCACCGACAAGCTCATAACTTTATCGACTCCTAATTTCTATGTAAATAGCTTATTCACCAATTAAATCTTATTTAAAAATCTCCTAATTAAATTAAATTAAAATAATGTTACAATAGATTAATCTAACTAAATCTAAAATAAATTAATAAAATAATTTTTGTATTATGTAAACCTTCTTGATAATTGATCCAGAATATTTTTTTTATAATTTCATCGTTAAATTTTTATTATTTTTTATATAAATATTACAATACCCTTTTAAAAAAATTTATTTATTTTATGATTTAGGATTAAAATTGTTAATACCCATTTAATATGAATGAGGTAAATGCATATGTGTTGATTGTGGATAGGTCCTTAATTACATATATGTGGGAGGTGAAAGTAGTTTGCACCAGAAAAAGTAGAGAAATGTATGGGACATTCAAAAGTCTCTGTTTTTATTTTAAAATTTAGGTCCCTAATAATAAAATAATAATTTTAATAATAAGTTATTTTAAAAAATTTTTACAAAATAAAACACTAAAAATCTATTACTTTATTTAAATTGTAAATAACATTCAAATACAAATTGAAGTTAATATCAATATTCTATTTAAAAAGTGTCATTCTCGTAATATTTATTTAAAAATATATATTTTATTAAAAAAAAAATTATAATTTTGAGTGGGACTCTGCAATAGCACATTTTGCACAGAGCTTTCACCGACCCGTGTGTGGGTTTAAGCGTGGTGTTTAATTAATTGCGAAATAATTTATTAAAGTGAATCAAATAATGTTCAGTACATTGGGGAGTGGATTTTCAGGCCTAATTCAATAGACTCATCCCCATACCTTCCTTTCTCTTGCAATTTACTTGTCATTATTATTGAGGTTTTTCCTTAGTACAAACACCACTTATTGTGTTGCCCTTAAGAACCTTAGTTTTCAACATTCGATCAAAATGGAATGTACTTGAAATGATTGGGTTACACAACAACAAATAATGCTTTCTTCTTAGATGAATATATTAAAATTGGAGAGTTTCCCTTTTTTTTTTTTTATATAAAAGTTGAATGTATTTGTAATAATTAATGGGTTATAAAGCGAAAAAATAACGATTCTTTTTTATACCTTGAAATTGAATAATCTTATGATAGGTAAATAAAAAAGATTGAAATTTAAGAGTTTTAACTTTTCGTACATAAAAATTAAATATATTCTCCGATAATTAATGAGTTATGCAATGAAAAATAACATTCTTTTTACACCATCACATAACGAATAGATAAAAATATTAAAATCAGAGAGTTTGCATTTTCTATATATGCATGAAGATCGATTATAATCGTAATAATTGATGAATTGTACCATGAAAAATATTGATTTCTTTATACACGATAAAAATAAATAATTTCATAACAAATAAATAGAAAGATTAAAATTCGAGAGTTCTCATTTTCTGTAGGATTATGGTTTTTTATACTATAAAAGTGAACAATCACCTAATCCATAGTATTCATTTTCTAAAGAAATTTAGTAGAGTGAGTAAAGGAGGTTTTGTACTATTTAGAAACCATTAAAGTGGGTGGAAAGGAACATTATTATTGTATAGGGTTATCTTATGCTATGCTAAGATTGAGTAGTGTTTTTCTTAGATGAATAATGAAGGACTCAGTCATCATTTTACATCAAGTGTCTATGTATTGACCTCTCTTTTCTCATTTCTCATTAAAATAAAAAAAAAATAAAAATTATATAATATTATAAAACGATGATAAGTTGGCAAAAGTCAAAAACATCAACACTGTAGTTTAGTTTGACATTAATTAGGGTAGAGAAGATTCAAGCTTTGATTAAGAAATAGTTGATGAGATTGATTTAGCAGGCGAAGCTTACATGTAAATGATGTCACCTCATCAAGCACCTGTCTATCTACTTTATTACAAGAGATCCCACTTTGTACCTTCATACTTATTGCAAATTCTGATATATGCTCACACAAAACACAAACCCTAACGTTAATTCATAACACAATCTTATTATTAGTAAAATCTACATGTAAAAATGGAAGGAGATGTGAAATTTTAGGATGAAGTGTATATATATACAAGAACCCAAAAAGAAATAAAGAGGGAAAAGAAAAGAATCAGAAATTTACACACTCAAACTAATAATACCCACCTAACATGTTTTTCTCTGAGTGGCTATCTTGCAGACATAAAAGGCTAATAAGGTACAAATAAAAGGTGGCAAAATAAAGATAGGCCTATCTAGCTAACTACCATTTCATGTGTTACTTTAAGTCTCATACTGACCCCTTTTTTTTTTAGGGTTGGTTTTGCCATTTATGAAACCTTTAGTACTGCTACCTCAGTATAATGAAAAAAAACCTGTCCAATACCGACAGCCTTCACAGAAGTGACCCATTTCCTCTCCATCACTGCTTTCTCCTATGCCTTCATCATCACCCCCCCCCCCCCCCCATTCTTTCTTTTTCTCTCCCTTGTTCATATCCTGGGTATGTCCATTTCATAAACTACTTAATTCCAAGCTGTTGATTATCATCTCAGGTCCCACCAGATGTCCTAAAACTAGCTAGTTCTTTACGATTTTGATCCACTCCTTGTAAAATATGTTCATTGTTTTTCTACCAATGGTCTTAAATTTGCCACATCCCCATATGCATATATGTCATGTAATTAAATTCTTCTATGCTCTCGCAGACTTGGTCGTAGTTAACAGCAAATGTTACTCTCAACTTGCTAAGATACCAAAGACGGAGTCCTCTTCTGGTCCCCTTCTTCAAAGTTGCTAATATGTTATGTGTGTGTATTGAAGTTTAACTAAGCTATTTGTGGTACCTGAAATTGCCATGGAAATATCATTTTCTTTCTGCAGAAGAGACATAGAAAACCTTATCATCACCTGATCTTAATTTTCCATCTCTGCTTCAACATTTGCAGTTGATCAAAACCTACCTGTCTGCTTACTCCACTTGTCTGAACAATAGATAGATATATACACGCGTGTTTGTCTACAGACCTTCATGCACTGTTAACTGATACCCAGTTTGAATATACATATTCTTCACACGTGTGACTAATCTGACGGTAGACAGAGAACTGAACATGGGTTTGTTCATATGCTAAGAACTTCCAATGACAATGAATATGTTGAAGATGGATTCTCTTACTATGCTTTAAGATTTCGCAAGAGGGCAATTTAATTACTTCCAACTGTAGTTAATTAAACAAACAATTAAGAGGGTTTTGTTTCGATCGTTTGATTTAGAGCAAAAATTAATTAATTAATTATACCATCATGAAGATGAAGTAGAAAAGACTAATGGATGTTCTTCGCAATTGCACGATATAAAAAGATGAACTAATTAGCAGCTAAAGAAAATCTGGATTTCTCATGTGTTCAAGTTATATATTTCGATTACAGATGAAGATCTAAACTCACATGGTCTTGAACGCTTGGCTTCGACTCGTATCCATATCGTCCCTGCGTGCTAGAGCCACCCACCTGCGAGTGCTTCAACTCTTCCCCAGAAAATAAAGGCAAGGGATGCACAGAACGGTCTCGATGAAGAGTAGCACTACCATGAACAGATGGGATCCGCCATAAGCCTAATGGACTCCCGTTAATGGGTTGCTGAGAATAGGAGCCATGGCTACCGTAAAACCTAGAATTAGTGGCGTGGCTATTCCATGAAGGGTAAGACATGGGTGGGGTAGGAGTTGAGCCTATCCTGTAGTTCACCAACCCATAAATGTGAGCATCAGAGAGGCTACTGTGAGCCATTGCTGACTGAAGATGAGCTCTTTTAGCATGTTGGCGCTCTCTTTTGTGTGCGTTTTGATGGCCACCCAAGGCTTGAGAAGTAGGGAAATTTCTACAACAGTAATGACACTCAAATCTTCTATTGTTATCTCCAGTAGCCTCACTTTCTTTTGCATTAGCGTCTTCATTGGTTTCGCCGGACTCAGACTCATCAGCCAGCCCACTAGGATCGTTTCCTCCAAATTCTATGCCAAAGAGACGAATGCCCTTTTCTTTGACGGGCGCAGGGCGGATAAAGGGAAGTTGAGAGAAGGACTCCACGTTCATGAAGTCAAGAGTCTCTCTTTCGCTCTTGTCCATCAAGAAAATCGAACTACTTATGCAAGATACAGTCTATGTACCAGTGCTTATACAGGAGGAGGAGGTGGAGGAGAGATTGATGATGATATTGGGGGATGGAAGAAGGAGAGAAATGGTTTTGTACGGGAGAGTGGGTCCTATAAAGGGTGATGAATGGACAATTGGGGCTGACCCATCTGAGAGTGAGAGCTGACAAGGCCACAAGTTCTGGTCATAACTAAGATGAGTGTGGCTTCGGCTTCTCAAAGTACCATCTTTGCTAGCTTGCTTTCACTTAGTTTCTTTTTTTGGTTTGTTTTAGAAAGTTCCTAAAATTCTTCATCATAATTATCTTTTTTTTTTTTACTTCCTAATTAATGCCCTAAATCATATATTTTATATATTCATATTTACATCTCTTCATAATAAAATTAATTAATCTTGCATTTTTCCATTTGTTAATATTTATTTTTATTTACTAATATCTTTCTCAATATGATATTATAGTTTCTTTATGTTAAAGTTGCATGAAGAAAATAATTTTAATTTAAATAATTTTTTTTTAAATAGAATTTGAAATTAATATATGATATGTTATTATAATTCCAAAAATTAAATTTAAATATTGATTATATAAAATTAATTTTAACATTTAACTAAAATTATAAATTGATAAAAAAAATGGGGAAAACCTAATAAGCGAAAACAGAAAAAAATAATAAAATATTATTATAATTATAATAAATTGATGATATTAATTTTGATATTATTAAGAAATAATTAGTCATTTTTATTAATTTCATGTTTTTCTTACAGAATATAAGTGTATAGGGTGGACACATTTTCAAGAAAAAGCATCAGAAAAAAAATGCCATATCTGTGCATTCACTATTTAATATTTTTGTCATTTTTTTTCAATAAAACAAGAGAAAATGTGACCCAATTTAAATACCTTATCTCTATACAAAATTAACTTATTTATTTTTTTATATTTTTAATTTTCAATATTTACAAAAAAATAAATAATAAACACTATATATATATATATAAGTTTTTCAATCAATTATTTTAATTAAAGTTTCATGAATTTATTTATTTTAATAATAAAATACATAAATTTAAAATTTTATAATAAAGATACACGTAATTTATAATATTCAATTTTAAATAAATTTTAAATGTCATATATATATATAAAATCAAATTATTAAAGAAAATTTTATTATCATAATTATATTTTTTATTATAAAATTTTAAATTTATATAAATAATTATATATATATATATATAATTATTTTAAACTAAATATATAATTGTTTAATATTTAAATTCTTATAAATTTAAATTATATTATTTTAATTTTATAAATTAAGTTAAACAATATTTTATTATTATCGAATTATTAAATAATATTTAAGTGTATAGATTTTTTTTCTCATTTTAGAAAAACTAAAATTCAAGTTTAAAGGATTATAAAATAAAAAATTAAATATATTAATAAATTTATATGTAAATAAAATAAAAAATAAAATTTCTTTTTTAAAAAAGAAAGTTATTTTCTTTAAAAATAATTTAATTTTTTTAAAATGAATATCTTTTATTAATTAAAATTTTAAATAATTTTAAAAAATAAAAATATAATTATGAAAATTTATCAGGTATTTTAATTATTATAAATTTTTATTGTTTTTATTTATAGCAATTTTAATTAAATTGTGAAAAACGAGGATGAATAACGAATATGTTATGTTTTAAAATGTTGTATTATTTTTATGTATAAAAGTATATATATATATATATATATAAAAGAAGATGCTTAATGCAAGTATTATACTAAAAATAAAAATATAAAAATATTAAGAAAAAGTAAAATAGGAGAGACACAAAAGAGGGATAGTATTTTGCTTGAAAAAGGCTCAACTTGCAGAAACGTGTCATTATCAACGAACACCCACGTTAGTAAGAAAACTCTCACTCCTATACCATCAGTTCCAAAAGGAAGTCGTCCTCCGCTGCCCAACCCGATTCTAACGTGTGAATAAATAAATTACTTAGGCAGTGATCTCTCGGAGGTTTAGAATTCAGTATTTATAAAAAAATTCATTTAAAAAATGAAAATTTTATATTATGATTATTAAAATTCAAATTTTGATTTTTAATTTTAAATTTAATACATAAATATAAATCGCATTATGTCTGTTCGGGCCTCTCTTTTCTATACAAGATACTTGTAGTTGTTGTTACTTCTTTATAGGTGTTGGCTCTTCTTTTATACCTCTTCCACCTCACCCCCCTTATGCATTGTGGTCCTCATGCCCCCTCTCTCTTCTATACCATTAGTTCCAAAAGAAAATCATCTTTCGCTCTGTAATTCGGTCCGATAGTATGTGAATAGGTAAATTACGATGCGCAACAACTTTATATATGAGAGGTTCAGAATTCAGTGCCTATAAGAAATCAATTTAGAGAGTGAAATTCTCACACTGCGGTTATCGAGATTCGAACCGTGATATTTAATTTTAAATCTGCCAACTGAATATCAACCGCACTACGTCCGTGCGGGCCTCTCTCTCCTGTACTAGGTACTTGTAGTTGTTGTTCATTCTTTATAGCTGTTGGCTATTCTTTTATACCTCATTCACCCCACCCCCCTTATGAAGTGTGGTCCTTATGCCCCTTCTCTCTCTCCTATATCATTAGTTTCAAAAGAAAGTTATCTTGCGTTTCGCAATCCGGTACGATAGTTTGTGAATAAATAAATTACGATACGCAGCGACCTCATAGATAGAAAGTTCAGAATTCAGTATCCATAAAAAATTCATTCAGAGAATGAAATTCTCACACTGCAGCTATTGATATTCAAATCGTGATCTTTAATTTTAAATCTGCCACCTAAATATCAATCGCACTACATCCGTGCATGCCTTTCTCTCCTGTACTAGTTACTTGTAGTTGTTGTTCTTTCTTTATATCTGTTAGCTCTTCTTTTATACCTCTTCCACCCCACCGCCCTTCTGCATTGTGGTCCTCATGCCCTCTCTCTCTCTCTCTCTCTTCCCATCTACAACCCTTTCTCTCTCCTCTTCTTTTATACGCACCATCATATTTCATACAGCCATAACAAAATTCAGACATTAATTATAGAGTTATAATTTAGATAATTCGATACACGTTTTATTTTTTAAATAAATTATACTAATTCAAAATCGCAATTTATAATCTTTATTTTTTATATATATAATCTCTCGTGTAAAGGACACTTATAAACAGATAAACTTCTAAAGTAGAAATATAATACTTTTAAGTATAAATTATGATTGTTTAATTTAACTATATTAACTACTTTAAATAAAATTTTAATTAATCAAGTTTTTATTTATATAATATTAATTTTATAATCATATTGAATGAAAATCATAAATTAATGTCAACTTGAATTCAATTATATTTATATATAATTAATTTTATAACCAGATTTTTTTTAAAAAAAATAATCATAAATTAATGTCAACTTGAATTTTCTTTTTCTTTTCTTTTCTTTTCCTTTACTTTCTTTTCTGGGAAATGGGAAATAAATTAATCTTGGTATCCACCTAATGATTGAATGAATTACTAGTGTTTTTATGGTGAATAATTATTTTTTATTAATCTTAATTTATTTATTTTTTTCATTGAATATATAAATACATGATAGTTGTTATTTTTAATATAAAACTTATTTGTTAAAAATAAATTAATTTTATAATTCTTCTTATTTTTACTATGAAAAATATGTTATCACATAATTGAAACTTAATTATGTATAACTTTGATATGATGTAACTAAACACACAATAATATATATATATATATATATATATATATATATATATATATATATATATATTATATATTCCAATAAAAAAATAATTATATTCATATTTTCATATAAAAATTAAATAATTAATTCTATAAATTTTTACATAAAATATAAAAAAATATCAATAAAATTTACAGATAAAATTGTAAAAAAAAAGTGATTAGTAAAAAACATTATTAACAATTTATCGACTATTTAAATTATCAATATTCAAATTACTAATTATTTATCTATAAAATATGAATTTAGTTTAACTTTAAATATTTATATTTTTTTTATTATTATAAAAAATTATAAAATTTCGCCAATAAATCATTGAAAATTTGATTGCGGATAATTCATATTATAAAAAAATTAATAAATTTTTTAAAATTTTATTATTTTTTAATAATAAATATCTTATAATATCTATAAAAATTGACTCTGAATTTTAAATATTTATTTTCAGATATATAAAAATATATAGATTTTAATAATATAAAAATTAATTAATATTAACACAGAATATAGAAAAATATTAAAAAAATACGATGAGATAATACGAGTTATTTTTTTATAATTAAAATTAGTAAAATCAATCAATTTTGAAAATTGTATGAATTAGAAATGAATATGAATTGGATAGAAATGTGAATTATATTTATGTTATGTATATGGAAAAAGGTATAAATTTATTGCTTTGTATCTTTCACTTGTTCCGAGAAGGAGGACCAAAGCAACCCTTTTTTTTTTTTTGAACCGTTGATGAGCATATAAAAAGATCGTTTCTTCTCAATGAGAGAGAGAGAGAGAGAGAGAGAGAGAGAGAGTTTTGTTGCTAAAGAAAGATAGTGTACTGAGGCACTTTGATGGGTTCATTTTCTGAAATGGTAAATTTAATGATAATTATGGAGTGTTTCTGAAAATCTTAGCTTTTAATATCCATGCATGTTTATAGTAAGTTGCACTAGTTTTAGAAATTATTCTTAGCCCAAACACTGCTCAGAAGCACTTGTTCATCATATATATATATATAGAGAGAGAGATAGCTTTGTTTGGTAATTTCAGGACAAGTCGCTGTCCTCTATCTTCTCATTATTATTGCTTCTTGGGCTCTGCCATTAATATAGATTGATGAGCTTTCTTAGATTGCTTGGGCTGAACCACACTTTTGCCTTTTTTTAAAATGAATTTGGGATCTTAATGGAAGTACCTTTTGATGGTAAGCACCATCTGAAGATGTGGGGTCTGCACCTTCCTCTTCCACCACCCTTCTTCCATATTCATGCAAATCACCTAACTTCGCTTCTTCTTTGTCATTTTTACACAGCTTTATGTAGCATATGGGTTTCAACACTTAATGCAACTGCACCATATATATATATATATCTGTGCGCTCGCATATGATAACACTAACGCTTGGATGTGACATTGCAGTAAGGAAATTAAGGGATTAATAAAAAGGGTTTGTACGGTTTCGACACACATCAATTGAGGTAACTGTTTTTTAAATAATGGTTCAGATTTTATGAAATAATTTATTATATTTTGTTGCTCACATGCGTAATTAGCAGTTAAAATTATGATCTATATCTCAAAATTCACACGTAGATATTTTAAATAGTCTATTTATATTGATAGGACGTTGTAGACAAAAAAAACGTGAATTAAAGTAAATTAAGAGAAAAATATTTCTATAAAATTCAATTCAATTTGTTTTCATTATCAATTTTAAAAAAATCATTTAAGAAATTAAATTCATTTTTAATTTTGTAAAAAATTCATTTAAATTGTTATTTTATAAAATCTTTGATTCTAAATGGGAAATTTGATCTTGAAATTGTGGACATGATTTGAAGGTAAAACAAGCAAGAAAAAGGATTCATGTGAGAATGCATATACACAACTTGTAAAGAACAATTTGTCAAGGCTAGCTTGGCTCAGCTTGGGATAATCAGCAGCTGCAGCTAGCCACATATATGGGTACAAGAGAGACGTCACTATCTAGTTGTTCCTCATCTCTCTTCCCATTAGGTGGATTGAATATGACATTGGCTCTCAGAAACTCATGTCCTGACCCTTTCATCACTTAAATTTGCTTCCACACACACACACACATATATATATCTTTGGCTTTGGCTTTCTTACAAACATGTGGTGGACCATATGGAATGCTAATGCTTCAGTGGTCATGTTAATTAACTATACACAAGTCTCCATTTCTTGCTTGAATGAGACAATTTTATAACCTGTGATAATCATCATTATCATCATCATCATCATCCTTTTTTTTTTTTTTTGACATTATATACATAGTTTCCTAAGAAAAAAAAATCAAATTAATGTAAATAGAATTAGAACTCATTTAAACATATCTATATAAATGAAATTTACCAATATCTGACAGAAAAAAAAAATTATCATAACCAAATTAATCATTTAAAGCTATCTCTAGATACCCTTACTGCTAAAGGGATTGATGTCAGTCTTGGGATCCCAAAAATGTCCAGTAGTTCGTACTCATCACTGTTTTATAAGAAATAAATAAAAAGAAAAAGGGTAAGCAGAAAAGGCTAATGATATTGTGTGGGAATGAGGTTTTTGAAGCCTTTTATCTCCTCCACTTGTAATAATGTATGTATGTGTGTATGATAGATGAGTGAGTGAAGCATTTTTCCCACTTTTTCATGTGACTTTCTTTTCTTGATTGAAGCTGAAGGGAAAAGCAGACAATGGTATATATATTGGAATGGACAGGTGTTGCAATCTTGATACATAAGTCACATGCTAAGATATGTGTAGTAGTTTTCAAATCATGCATTGGTTCTACACATGTCATATTCTCATTGGCTACCAATCTGAAGATCCATCAGTTTGTAGATTTTGAATTAATGTGGAACTGAAGCCAAAGAAAAAGGGTTTCAAGGGACATTCTTTATTGACCCTTTCATCACATGTGACTTCAATTTCTTAGAAATCCATTAGTCTTTTTTTTATGGAGTTTTGAAGATATTTTTATTTAGCAGGTGGCAATAGAAAGAAAGGTACTAATGAAATGTAAATCCAAATAACAAACCTAATGCAAGTGGAGATGATAATATGAGACCCACCTCTATTATATTTACATATCTAATTAATTCAAATTTATGTTAAATTGAGTTTCGATATAATTCGAAAATAATAAATATTTGATTATTGTTGTTTGATCAAATTCAAATCCAAATCATTATATAAAACTCCAAATAGAAAAGAATAACAAATCTCGATAAATTTCTATAAAAAAAATTTAAATCACACATCGAGGATGTATCATAATAATGTATTATTTATAAAGTTTCGGACAATCCTCCCTCTTTAACTAGTTATGCTCAATTTATTTTTTTAACATGTTACTAGAGACTCTGTATCTTTAGATTAGACATGGTAGGTCTTTTGCTTATAATTAATTTATGCTCCACTTTGTAGTTTTTATGTGTAAGGAAAGTGTGTTAAATCTCGTATCCAAAAAGTATTTAAATCGACATACATCTAAATTATTAACACATATCGATAAAATTTTTTAAAACTCCATTAATTTTATCTTTAAAATTTAAATTCAGAAAATACATATTATATATCAAAGCACATAACAATATAAAAGATAATATGAGATTGTGTTGGACAAAATATTTAATTAAACGGTTTTGGATAATCATTTTCTCTTAATCTAATTTTTTACGTGAGTTATGCTTAATTTATTTTCTTAAAATGATATCAGATTCTTTCGTATTTTCAAATTAGAAGTGATGGGTATTACATTTGTAAATCGGATTTTAAATTTTAATTTTAATAGGAAGAAATGGAAAGTTTTTAAAATTATAATTTTATGTTTAGTTATATGTAAACATAGAAAGAGTACCAAAGTGTTAATATAAGGATAGCTTCTTAAAAGCTTTGATGGGTATGATCATTGTTGTCTGGAACTTAGGGTTTGGACCACAGAAAGGGCATCTTTTTTCAGATGTTGCATTAACAATGTGGGGTCATATTTATTTCTGTTCTATCCCTTTACCCTTTTTTATACGTTTGTTCAAACTCATCTCAAACCATTTCATAATCTTCATTATAATTCATAGTTTCTACTCTCTATGCTCAATTTAATTATAAACACAATTTCATAAAATCATTTGAAAATGTATAACATAAATCATTTTTAAAATTTAATAAAATTTATTATTATATTTTAATAAATTTATCGTGGAGATTATAATTAGATCTAAAAATCTCAACATCGAATGCCTCGCTTAGCTTTTGGAATTCATAATATTTTAATAAACTCGTATATTTATTTTTTATTATTTTATGATATAATAATTTATGCTCGTATCATGAAATTAAAGTTCTTTAAGAATCTTGATTGAGGAATCAATTTTAGAATCAATGAAATAATCCATATAATTTTATTCATTATAAATTTATATTTTATTTTATTATCTTTATATATATTTTTTTAATATATATATATATAAGAGATATTATGAAATTGAATAATAATAATAATAAATAAAGGTTAACAGAGGTAGGCATCTGAAAATGGTAGTTGTAAGTTAACGACGTTCACATGAATACTGTTCCCCATCATTTACTTCATATTGGTCCACTTCTTTCATTTACGACGTTGACGTCTTATGTCAATCATCTCTTCTTCACCATTTCAACTTCCACCACATCATTTTTCTTAATTACCAACCAATTTTTTTTAATAAATAAGATTTTTTTTTTCATCATTAAATATCAAAAAAATCTCAAAATATAAAATAAGAAGATATGACTTTTTTTTTTTTTTTTGAATTTGAACCTTATGTATAGTGTCTAAATATTATAGTCGAAAGACACAACGGTTATTATAAAAGAAAATAAATCGAAAGTTAAATGCATTTAAAGTCAATTTCTAAAAAATAAAAAGGTCAAGAGTGGCGCGATGCTCGGACTTTTTCAAATTAATAAAATTTTATTTTAGGTTTATAAATTGGAGTAGTTTTTCTTTGTAATAGATATAGAATTATCTTAGGAAGCTCTCATTTCTATTGTATTACATCTTTCTTGGTATGTCATGTACTTCCCTATTGTTTGAGCGTGTCGAGTTAGTGTTTTTAAACTTATATTTGTATTAATAAATGTTCATTGGATTGAGTTTCGGAAAAATCGACCATTCTAATATCGCACAAAGTTTACCGTTGAGTCTTGTTTTGAGACAAACTGCTTCCTTCATATACATAACAACAAACTTTACTATATATCCATTATTCATTTTGGTCACAATTGCTAGGCAGCCGTTTTACCACCCAAGAAACCAAAAAAAAGAACCGTTTTCAATTCTGGGATTTACCTTTCTGTGTGTGCTTAGTCTTGGGTAACATGTGTGACATGACATTTCATTACATGTTTTTGAAGTTGTTCTATGGTACTTGTCTGAGTAACCCCACATAGAAATAGAGAGAAGAAAAGAAGGGTATTAAGTTGATGCATTTGGTGGGTCATATATTAGAAGTACTTGTTCTTAATTGCTCAATGCTCTTTGGCATCATCATCAAGTGGTCCTCATAGAGAGACAAACTACTCTCTCTCTTAGACAACATACATGTCCTATATGTCTTTTCTTTTATTACAATCTTCATTTGCATTCACATATAAAAAAACTTTCTTGACTTTTCTCTTACAAAGTTTTAGCAGATGTAGGACCCTTGATGAGCACTAGTTGATGTAAAGAAATCTAACCTCCATAAAGATATAACACAATGCTCTCTCATCTGATCATCACAAACTACTTATAGAAACTAAACCCTATAATTTATCACTGCTTATAATAGCAATCTTATGTTTGAGACCTACACTTTTTCAGGTATATATTATTCTATTGTTTTTGCCTTAAAAAGAAGGGTATAATGGTGCCTTTGATCTCTCAGTATCCTCTAAAAACTGCCACTGTCAAGGTCATCATGCCTAGTTAAGCTTTATTCACTACAAAATCATATACAATGGAGGGATAGTGGGGTCCTCGATGTTGATATAATATGGTTGAGCAATTCTATCATTATTATTGTTCTTAGCCCTTTTAGGCATCTGTGAGATTATTTTGTAAGATAACCTAAATCAAGACTCTGATTGAGAATTTTTAACTAATACCCATAAATTATCTATACATTTTAGTACAATCTGACAAGTAATTTCTGAGTGCAATAAGATGCCAAAACTCAATTTAAAATTGGATGCTATGTTTGGAATTAATTTACAGCTGGACAGTAGATAAATTTTATTAGATTTTTTTCTTTTTATAATAAAAAAATTTAATTTTATCAAGTAAATTTGCAACCTGAATTCCATAGCCTTATTATATTTGAGGCAATGCTTACGAATCTTGATTTTGGAAATGACTTGTCCCTCACTGTTAAGGAGTAAGACAATTAGGTTAGGACCCTTTTGTAGGGTACCCCTACAAGGCATGCATGTTAATTGGGCTTTGGTCCTTTTATTTTTTCATTTTTAGGGCTGAACCATTAAGTTAAGCCCAATAATGTTCTTGTTATCATTTATATATGAAACTGCATGTCCCATGATAATAATTTGGAAAAGAATGGCTTGATATAATATTTAAAATTATATTATATTATAATTTTCTTGAGGCCTAGTTTCTTTGGATATAACTTTCTCGGGAAAGTTTCAGATTTTGCAGTGGAAAGAATTAAGAGAATCACCATCGCTGAAACAAGAAAATGAAGGGTTTTGGTCATGGTGGGGGAATTTCAGAAATTCGGAGAATTCTTTAAGGACATATATAAGGACAGGTTGAATCTTGAGCTCACATTCCCCGTGTTTTTGGTGTCCTATCAATACATATTTAAGTTAGTATTTAGAATTATAAAATCTCGACTGTGAATTCTCATATTGCACATATACTAAAAATTGTTATTTAAAAATAAAAATCTAAATTATTTGTAAAAAAACGAGAAATTAAGCTTAAATTAGAACTAAACAAAATGTTAAAAATAGACTACTAATAATAAAAATAATCGTTAGTATATTTATATATTATAATTATATGTATTAAAGTGTATTAAATGATACTTGAAAATGTGAATAATAAAGTTGGAATTCAAGTTTAATTATTTTGATGAAATAAATTAAAGTTTTTATAATTATGTGATAAATTGAGTAAAATTTAGAAAAATAAAACTGAGAGGCACATCCTTCAAAGCAGTCATTCGCTCTACACGAGCAGTGAGAAATTCTGGGTTTGACTGTTAGTTGGTTTCTTCGGCTTTCCACGATAAATAACTGCTCTTTTCTTAGTAGCCGAACAGGGAAGCAAAATCAATGGTCAATCCTCAAGGTATTTCCCTCGTTTCTTACATTCATCTCACTTTCTATGTTATTTTTCATCAAATTTCCTTAATGTTTTCTTTTACTAAATTGGAATTGAACTCTAATATTGTTTGTTTGATTCTTAATTATAAGTGTTTGATGTCGGTTAAAGTTAATATAATTGAGGTTTAATTTTATATATTTTGTGGCGCAAATTATTGCCTATGATTCAATTGGTTAGATCGATACTTGAGACAGTAGCTTATCGTGCATAATTGGGGATTAGGGTTTTTGCTGGTCAATTCTCTCCTCTCTTTCTCTCTCCAATTTTAATCAAAGCAATAGGCTTATCGGCTTTGAGAAATGAAAAGTTTCCCTGTAAAAAACGATTGCTGAAAATTTTCATTGCAATAAGCTAAGGGAAGAGGGGATTGAAGGGAAGAGCATAAGGTGTGATTTCATTTCCAATATACCATTACAATTACCTTGTCTTTTTTAGGAGTTGAGTAGTGCGAGGTGTGTTGTATTTTCCATTGAAATAAGCAATTAAGTACCATGTTTCTGTGTTTGTATAATTGCATTTGGCTTAATTTCGTGCTTTGCGTGTCTATACTGTCACCAAGTCATGCAATTCTGTAAATGATAGGATTTCAACTTTTGGCCCTTTTTTTGTTGTTTCTTTGGCATGGCGAGCGCATTGTTGCTTACCCTGATTTATCCCAGTATGATGTTTTTTCTTCTTGCATTGTCATTGCATACTGCAGGAAATCTCATCATGTATTTTTCTACTATTAGTTTGCTCCGATTCTAGCTTATATTAGACAACTGCTTAGAATTAGATGAGAGGGTGATATACATCTCCAATTCTCCATTGTCTCTGTAAAGATCGTATTAGCAAGCAGTTAGCTTTCATGAATAGTGACTTCTTTTTTCTATATTTAAGCACATAGTTGTTGCAAATTTTCAATAGGAAATTCCTTGTATATGTTGTCGAAAATTGTTGCTTTTTTTGGGAAAAAGGAAAATGGATTTCCATGTAAGGTTAATCTGTGTATCTGTGCATTGAACCCTTGATTGCAATTCACTAGACATTTCATTTGTCTTTAAGATTTGTGTTTCCTTGTAGCCATCTCTTTTATAGCATTGTGGACATGAAAGAGAGGAATACTACTTCAACACTCAAGCGCATTTTAGTGAACTGTGCTGCCCAGGTTTGTTCATAAGCTTCAACTTACTTTCATGAACATGTGTCTTTCTCTAGTAGGTAAAACTTTCAAACTTTCCTAATGGCATCTAAGTATTGTTCAGTTAAATAGCCATTAGAAGTGGCAAAGGGATAATAACACCTGCAAAGCATATAACTATATTCTTCCAAGATATAAGAGAAGTCTAAACTATAGGTGAGGTGAGCTTTGCAAATTTTGAAAATGCTTTGAGAAACAAAAAACCTAAGTTAAAAAAAAAACGAAGATGATGTGGCCTTTATTATTGTTTAGCCTATTGAACAAATATTTTTCATAGCCTTAGAAAATTCTGAATTGTTCTGTAAAAAATTTTTGGTAAATAACTTTGAATGAATTATAAATAATCCTGTCTGCCTGATTGCACATTAGAATTCCAGCTCATCTGTGGCGAGGTCCTTCTGCCTTTTCCTTTCCCACTTCGGGATTCTTTCTACTGCATCATAACAATTTGGTTATAAAAAACACGAACTTTCTTCTTTTTCATCAGGACTGAACCACCTTATGGGTGTAAATATTATTGCACATTTTTGCATTCCCAAATGTGCATTTAGAAAGATATGTGAGTGTTATTTAAGGCCCAAAAGGCGCCAGGCCAGGCGAGAGGCAAGGCGATGCGTGACCTCCTTGCTTGACTGGGGCGAGGCTCCCTTCAAAGAGGTGATGCCTTTGACCCCTAAGGCCCCAGGCAAGAGGTGCCAGAGGCATTGCCTCATTGAAATAACAATAATCTTTTTCTTCTTTTTGGTTTTTAAATGCCTTTAAACAGCAAAAAAAAGGTCCTATCCTCTCTCAATTTGTTTCAAATTGTAGTCAACAGCCCCAAAGAGTATTTTTTTGCCCTCCTAACAATAACCAGCAGATATATCTCTCTTTCTTCCTTCTTTCTCTCCTCTTCTTCTGCTTCCTTTCTCTTTTGTTCCTCTCTTTCTACCTGCTGTACATGGCACATCAGCAGGTTCCTTTTTTTTGTAAAGTATTACTCTCTTTTCTTTTCTCTTCTTTCCTCTTCTTTTCTTCTTCCATTCTCTGCTTCCCTTACAAAATGACACTAATGGAAGCATGTTTTTATTTTAATTACAAGTATGAATGTGTAATTTTGTATATACATGTCTATGTATTATAATTGTGTGTGTATATATATTTATTTATAAATTTAGACTATGGCACCTCACTTCAAAAAGGCCCTTGCCTCGCCTCTCACCTCTTGCCTAAGGCTACAGGGTACCCTGTCGCCTCTTGCCTAAGGCTACAGGGTACCCTGTCGCCTCTCGCCTTAATAACACCGTAAGTGATAAATGTAAACTCTGCTCGCACTCATCTCTCTGATGCAAAATTTTCATTAATCTCATACTTCAGGCAAAAGATTATGGGGGCTGTGTTGCTGCAAAGGTTCCAGAAATTGAGCGTGATATTTGCCTGAAAGAATTTCTTGCATTGAAGAAGTGCATGCAGAATACGGTAGTGTGCTTTTAAAGTTGATAAGAAATAGATTGCTGTATGTGAGATCCAAAAATAATAAAAGGGTAGAAGACTATAAAAACTTGTCATTTGCCTTCTTTCAAAGATGTTCTTGGATAATTTCTTTGTTTTGCTTGACAGCTTCGAGGAAAGGTTTAGGAATTCATCTTTCAATACTTTAGACATCTACTGAAGGAAGCAGTTTAAACACTCTAGTTTGTGGTGAAAATACGCCAATAACAGTTTCATTCAACCCTCCAAAAAAAGGTGACATTTTTTGGGATGGTAATGCACCTTTGGTGCTGTTTTTTTTTCTCCTTTTTTAATTTGATTTTTAGCTCAATTATTTCTTGCTGTTCCATTGATTGATCCCTTTTTACAGTGTTATTGAAGCATATGGTTCTGGCTTAGAATCGCCCACTTCAGTACTTCCCACGTACTCTTTTATTTTGTTCTCAAGCTTGGGAGGAAGAAAACGTAAGCATGTCTGGGAAAGCATCGAGTTCACAACATACTACTAGTTTTAGTGGGTCTGGTGGTCTGTCACATGTTTATATTCAATATCCGCCTTTACAATGTAGAATTCCAGGATCAAGGGGTTTATATTATGATGATGGGAGTAAGTTGCTGCTTGCCCCAACATCCAATCAGGTAATATGATTTAAGATTCAACATTCATTCATGCAACATTTAAGTGCACTGTTAAGAATTTTCAAATGTTGGTTGCTACATAAATGCCATAATAAGTTAAACTTGGTTCAAGTAAATGGTTTTCCATTTTACTGTTTTTATATCATTTTCCTCTCAATTCAGGTGTTTTCTTGGAAGACTGTTCCTTTTGATCCTCATGTTATGCCTATATCTGACTCAATAAGTGAAGGTCCTATCTTATCTATCCGATATTCTTTAGATGCAAAGTTCATAGCAATCCAACGGTGTAGTCAAGAGATACAGATTTGGCACAGAGAAACTGGAGAAACCTTCAGTCACAAGTGTAGGTCAGAGTCAGAGAGTATTCTGGGATTCTTTTGGACTGATTGTCCGCTTTGTGATTTTGTACTTGTAAAAACAAGGTATGGAGAATTTCTGTATGCTTAGTTGCTTGCATCACTATTAAAGAATCAATGACCATTCTTTTATTATCTTCTCAATGTGTTTAGTATATTAAAGAATATAGAATATTCTATATTCCATGTATGCTTATGTCACTGTTAAAGAATGAATGTGTTTAGCGGCCTACAATTGGCATATGTTGAATAAAAAAGTGAAAAAATAAATGTTAGCATTTTGATCTCTTTCTGGTCTAGTAGAACCTAGAATTAGCATTCATCATTCTTGTAATAGGTTACAGAATTTTGGAGTAAGCAATATTCATATTCTTACTTGGTAATGGGTACACAATCAACACTATGGTCATCCAACTTCATATGGATACCATTCCTCAGCACGCCTAGAGTAGATAATGAAAAGGTTTAGGTCCTTATAGTTATATATTCTCCTTTTTCTTCCTTTATTATTACCTTTTATTTGGCAAAACTCTTCGCTTGTATATGTTACTAAGATGTTTCCTTATTCATGCACTGAAATGGAGTTTTAATCCTCAGTGGGCTCGATCTGCTTGCCTGTGATTACGAGTCAAAATTGCTTGACTTGGTGGAGACAAGGAAATTAAATGTGAGTTGGTATGTGTATACGCATGAGAGTCGTTTGGTTCTCCTTGCGTCAGGAATGCAATGCAAGATGTTCACTGGCTTTCAGGTGCATATGCTATCTTCTCTATCATCTCAAGTATCTTTTAGTCAATTCTAAAGTTGGATAAGTGTCTTCAGCTGTGATTAGTCTGCCTACACTGCCATACCCGATGATCTAAATTTGATTTTTGTTCATCTAACAACAATCATGAAAGTGTTATAAATGGATGAACATCAAGAGCATAGCAACTTGTATTCTTGGAACTATATTAGAGCACAGCAGAAATGAAATGTTTGATGTGGCAATCAGCTAGAACTTCTTGACATTTGTGATGATTTTTCAACATTCAATTTCTTTTATTACCCTGATGTGGTTGCTATTTTCTGTTCAGCTATCATCTGCTGGAATTGTTCGTTTGCCAAGGTTTGAGATGGCAATGGCGAAATCTGAGGCTAACATTAAGCCTGTCCTAGCTGCTGAAGATATCTATATTGTGACTGCGTAGGTTTCTTTTGGTGTGGTTTCTTTCACTAATACATACAAGTTGCCTTTATAATAACTGTAAACTTCTTAATATTTCAGCTATGGAAGAATATATTGCATGCAAATTGACAGAGTAGCAATGCTGCTACACTCGTATAGATTTTATCGAGATGCTGTTGTACAACAGGTAAATACCTGTTCTAAATTCTTCTTTAACTCTTTTCTTATAAGGCTTTTGCTAAAGGTGGATACTTAATTACTTATAATGGTGAAAATAAATTGTACAATAGTGTGGAAGTCCTCCCTGTTATTACTGATAGTTGGCTTAGGACGGTCATTTTCTCTTTTCTTACGAGGACCAGTGTTTCGTTATGGTTGACTGTTTTTAATTCTTTGATGTTTTAGCTTTGTTCAAGCCCCTCTTTATAAATAATTTCCTGCATGCTTAGGCCTAAAATGTCATTACTTGTTGAAGGGAAAATATTTGTTTCTCCCCAATTCTGCAAAGTGACTATGAAATTGAGGAAAATGCTTTAATTGTTTATCCTCTACTAAATAGGTGAGGAGTTGAACCTTCTTAAAGCTTTGGTGTAAATTATCCACTTGCAAGGACAGACGTAGCTACAGCTGATGCTTTGGTTTTAGTCTCAAACTAAGCTTTGGTGTAAATTCAATTTAAAGAATGAGAATCGATTAAAGAAGGTCTTAGTCTCAAACTAACAGTCAGGCATATAGATATTTTGTTTTTCTCCATTCCACAGTTTTGGGGTTATCTTCAAAAAATCTACTGAGAGCTGCTAAATCTATTTCTCATTATTTTTCCCCATATCATTCTTGGTATGCCCCTCACCTTATCTCCTGTAACTTCAATTTGCTCTACTTTTGTATTGGGGCATTTGCTGATTCAAGATGTATATGTCAAACCATCTCAATCTCCCTTGTGTCTTTTTTATTCAATTGGTGCCAGTTCCACTTTCCTATGACTGCATTCTTTTAATCATGGTATTTCTGCACATCTATCTTAACATCCTTGTTTCACCATGTTAATTTTTAGAAACTTGAACAAATGCAACTAGTGAAACAAATCAGTTGCTGGAATCTGAAATGTTCTGCGCTTGCAGGGTTCTTTGCCAATTTATTCTAGCAAGATTGCAGTCAGTGTAGTTGATAATGTACTGCTCGTTCATCAAGTGGATGCAAAGGTTGTTATACTCTATGACATATTTGCTGATTATCGAGCACCCATCTCTGCTCCACTTCCTCTACTGTTCAGAGGAATCCCTAGGTCCAATTCTTCTTCCTCTCGATTCAGTGGCAAAGATGGTGAAACTGCAGAGGGCAACACAAGTGATCATGAAGCAATCATTTATGGAGATGACTGGACATTTCTAGTTCCGGACCTTATCTGTGATGTTGCTAACAATTTGTTGTGGAAGATCCATCTAGATTTAGAGGTAAATTTTATTAATTTCCTGTTACAAGTCAATCTTAGAATTGGTATCATGTAACTAGTCTCTTTCTTTTTCTCTGCAGGCAATTTCCGCAAGTAACTCGGAAGTTCCTTCAGTGCTAGAGTTCCTGCAGCGACGGAAATTGGAAGCTAATAAGGTGGGGTGTTTCCTATATTTTGACATTCTCTTTCATTTTTTTGTGGTGGCTTGTGATAAAAATAAAATTTATTGCCCATTGAGAACATATTGGTCACTATGACAAAGATGGAAAACATGGATGTTGCCATTTCTTGAATCACACAAAAATTATGAAATGTTCATATTTAGTGTGTTTTGTCCTTTAGAGGAATTATTAAATTTTCTATACTCTTCAAGAGCTCTGTTTAGTTAAATTCTTGATGCTTATGGTTATTGGATGCCCCTGCTGCTTCAGGCTAAGCAGTTGTGCCTGGGAATAACACGTACTGTCATCTTGGAAAGGAGGCCAGTCTCCATGGTTGCCAGGGCAATAGATGTTCTTGTTAGTAACTATTCCCACTCAATCAAAACAGGCAGCTATCTCAAGGGAATAAAGGTGGAGAAAACTTCAGTTTCCATTGGGGCACATGTAAGTAGTCCCAGGTCCACTGCTGATATATCTGCTAGTGGAATTGATGCAGTTGGAAAACCATACCAACATGAACCTAGTGCCAGAGTCATGAATGAATCCTTCAACAGATCTTTGAATATTTCCACTTCAGATTCTGAAGATGGTGCACACTTTGAATCTTTAAAAACGACCACAAGTAGTCTTCAGAAGGTGGACAGGGAGAACATGTCTGTTGCTGAAAATGCTAACACTGAAGCTCAGCCATCATCTTGTCAACATCAGCATCCTGGACCAAGTAGCAATCCACTAAATGCTAGTATTTCTGAGCGGCAGGAACTGCAACTTGCTTCGCCAGCAATTTCGCCTGATGAGATGTACAGCTTTGTGTTTGCTCCTGTTGAGGAAGAGATGGTTGGAGACCCATCGTACTTGGTTGCAATCATTGTGGAATTCCTTCGCAGGTATGCTATTGATTTAGATTATTCAAGGATTTGAATGCTGCTTCCATAATTAAAGACAGTTCATACACTTATGTGCTACAATAATTTGTTTAACCAAGCTCTGCAAATATTTGCCACACAAGCATTTGCTCTTGTAATGCTTCTTCATGATGTGAAATTGAGGAACTTCAGGCCATCATGGTTCTGTTGACGAGGCTGCCGGGATGGAAAATGGCACTACCCCTTGGTCCCACTAAAAATATATGAAGTATTAGTAAGTTAAAAATATCAAGTAAAATATTTGGTTATTGGAGATATTTTAACTATTATATTAAAATAACTGATACAATAGCTAGTCAAACTAGTGACCAACCTAACAATGTCTTGGCTTGGTTGTAGAATGGTCCATGTCCTGTGAGGTTATTTGGGCCAGAAGAGGGATCATTATAACTTACACTTGAAATTTTGTTGTGCATGTTGACAGAGTTCTCTTATTTCTTCTTATTATGTGAGTTTACACATTTGTGTATCTGATTTTGCACCTCCTTATTTGCTCCCAATGTTGTAGCACAAATTTGGAAAAGATTAAGGTTCATCCCAATATCTATGTGCTGACGATACAGCTTCTAGCCCGCAATGAGCGGTATACAGAACTCACATTATTCATCATAAACAAGGTTCTGAAATGTCTTCTTGAAGTCATGACAACTCTATGTTGTGTGTTTTAGCATCGTTATTTATGAGAATACTGATTACAGGTTCTTGAGCCCTCAAAAGAAGTAGCAATGCAGCTCCTAGAGTCAGGTCGACAAAATTTCCAAATCAGGAAGTTGGGTCTGGATATGGTGAGACAACTCTCTTTACATCATGATTATGTGGTGCTACTCGTGCAAGATGGGTATTATCTTGAAGCCTTACGCTATGCAAGGAAGCACAAGGTAATTTTTTTTTGGTGCTAGTTCCTCAGTTGATGGAATTTTGTATTGAACTAATCTAAAATATCCCAGCTTTACAGAAGTTGCAACTCTTGCATTCGGCAGTAGTCATTTATGTTTTATTTACTTTATTGGCAGCTTTTTACTGATGCACTGAATTGATTGTTTTGGGAAATATCCTAGCAGAAGCACTGGAAGAGCTAGTGTTTTGTTGAAAATGAACCCATAGTAGAAAAGAAAATTCATTTTTATCTCTAAGAATTTTATTTTAAGCTATTTAGTGGAAAGATCTTTTGTTATTCCACTGAAGTAATGAATTGCTTTAATTTGACAGTTTGAATGCTGTAGTTTTTACTTTTTTGCATCAACTTTCTTCATCATCCTACCCTTTTTCAATCTTTTTTCTTGTTGAGGGAAGATTCTCACGGTTCTATCAAACGTTGGATGGAACATTTTTCTACATTGTCAGATTGTTCAAATTCTCAAGAATTCATTCAGTTTTTTTTTTTTTTTTTCTTTCTTTCTTTCTTTTTCGACAGGTCAATAATGTACGGCCTTCATTGTTTCTTGAGGCAGCTTTAGCTTCCAACGATTCACAACTTCTTGCTGCAGTGCTAAGATTCTTTTCAGACTTTACTCCTGGATTTAGAACTACATCGGATCACCAAACATACCACCGCATTCTTAGTGAGATGAACTCTGCTATTTCTACTTGAATCTCAATTGTTATGGTATTTTAGTATGAAACATAACATTATCTTGGTAGAGAAGGAGAGAGAGAGAGCATATGTTTATATTTTAGCTACAGATTGTATTGCTGCTATTCTATTTCAAACATCTGCGACCAAAAAGAAAAGAAAGATTAATTTTGACTGGTCTGGAAATGATGAGTGGATAGAAAAAAGAGAATATTAAAGTTGAATGAGTAAAGCGTTGATAGTGATGAGACTAAAGGGTGGTGTTGTGTCCTTTTAGGGGCAGGTGGGTTGAATTTGCTATGATGTTACCATCATTTGATTAATTATTTTTTTATTTGATTTTAAAAATAAAATATATTGAATTAAAAAAAATAAATATAAATTAAAATTTAATAAATTAAAATTTTATTTAATAAATAGATTAATTATTTTTTTATTTAAAAAATAAATTAATTTTTTTAAAAATAATTTAAATTAAAAATATAAATTAAATTTGGATAAAATATGATATTATAGTATTCCCTCGATCCCCCATCCCCTTTTGCTCATTGCTGCTTTATCTCTTTACCACTTCTCCTAAAAAAAAAAAAACCCAAAAGAATATTCAAGATTTTCTTGTCAACTTTATCTAACTCGACCCACCTTAACCCATTAATAAATAAAGTTTGATTTGAAAAAGAAAAATGCTTATCTTACAATTCAACCCAACTAAACTCAATTTTACCTATTAATGTACAAGTTTATTGCTTTAAGTTATATATATCTTTGTCAATGTCATTAAATTAATGCACTCTTACTAATTGAATTTTTACTTTATTTATTTCAAGATATTACAAATTTAAACTTTTTTTATTTTTAATTTAGATATTTTTAGATTTTTAAAAAGATTTTATTTATACCTACTCTATTATTAAAAAAATAAAATATTTTAATAAATATTTATTCCATTCATAATGATTAAATGATTGATGTAACTAAAAATAAAAATAGACTTAACTCAATCAATCTCAAATCTCTTTTCATTGGATCAATTCATTTGGTGTCTTTTTTCATTTTAAAAGCAAGAAGGAGAACTACAAAAATGAAATAAGAAACACTAATTTCCCAACAACCCCACTTGACCAATTTGCTATTCTTCCATGGATTACTATGAGTTTTGATGAACGTTGTTCAAGCCAATTGCTTCACAAATTTAAACAAAAAAACTTCAATCTTGAGAGAGCACAAGTGTCCCATTTGTGTACTAAGTTAATTGCAGAAAAAAGAAGTGAGTTGAGTTGGAGCAAGATACATACATACATACATAACATTAGTTAGACCAACCATTGATAAAGTTTTATATCTAAAAACCATAATAAGGTTTGGTAGAGATTGGCTGGCTGGCTGGCTTCATTATTATCAAATTATTTGTTATGGTATTAATACAAATCCATTCATATTCTCTAGTTGACATAACAAAAACTACACTCTCATTGGCTTTAATTCTACCTATATATTCCTCCTTTTTATATACATACACCAATCCCACATTATTGGGATTTAATTAAATTAAACTATTAAAAAATAAATAATATATTTGTATTATTGTGATTGTGATTATATTTCAATGCCTATAATCTTATTTAATTTAATAATAACTTTATTTTACAAATTATATTTGTATTATTCTTTGTATATTTGTATTATTCTTTTATTTTAAATTTATTGAAAAACGATTATTACAAATTATATATTTTTATTAAATTAAATAAATTCATATATTTTTATTGAAATTTATTTTTTAAAAAAATTTAAATGATTTTTTTATTAGTTCACTTTGAATCTACTTTTGCTTCCTTTGAATTAAAAAACAAAAAAAAAAGTTGGTTTCTTTTTCCATTCAAATGTTCTTATTTTGGTAATTTGTTTTTTTTATTATTTATTTAATAAATAAGAAAGCTGGCTTGGACCCCAAAAAGCACACTTTTATTAGTTGTATGGGTCCCAACACCTATTTTATTCCTTCTCTATGTTCATTACCAAATAATATGATTACCAAATTCACATGGGTAGTATTTTAAGAAGTATTTACTCATAGCTATATTGTGGACAAGGTGAAAGCTAAATTATCAGGTTGGAATGCAAAAATCTCTCCTATCTATATGATGCAAACCACCAAGATTCCTAATATAGTAATGTAATTGAAAGTTTAACCAAAAAGGGTGTTGTGGATAGTGAAAGGAAACTCTCACTCATTAGTTTGGAACCCAAGTACTACAGCACATGGAGGGTTGGGTATTAGGAACCTAAGAATAATCAACAAGGCATACACCATGAAACTTGGGTGGAGCTTACTGTTCAACAGCAAGACTTTATGGGTGAAAGTCCTTAAAGGGGAAGTATGAAGGGGGAAAAAAAGTAAAACCAACAACAGATTAGCTTCTCCCCTTTGGAAAGCTATTAAAGAAAATCAATCTTTGATTAAACTCAAGCATTACTTGGTTAATTGGTGATGGCAAGCAGGTGATGTGGCCCTTAAAGATATGACTACATGCAATATTCCACTAACCATGATAGAGCATACTGTCAGCGAATACATAGATGACAAGGGACATTGGTATTGCCAAAAGTTCTCACAATTCCTGCTCAATACTGCCCTTACTAGCCATTGCAGATCATTCAACCCTTAAAAAGAGTTGGGTGATGATTGTGGCTTTTGGAGACTCACTTCGTCAGGTATATTCTACTTATAATCTGCTTATAACTTTCTAATGGGTTTAAGAGATGTGTAGGGCCAAAGAAAATGGAAACATATTGCTACAACAAGTGTAAATGTAGGGTTTTAAATAAACCAAATTGTTCGTGAGTTAGTTAAGGCTCGGCTTGATAAGAGCTCGATTGGACTCGATTCGTTTTTTAAATGAGTCAAGCTCGAGCTCAATTTTTAAACTCGTTTTGTAAACGAGTCAAACTTGAACTTATAAATGTTCGGCTTGTTAAAATTTAAAAGCTCATTTATTTATAAATTTACGAGTTAGCTCGTTAATATATAATTATTTAACTAAAATTATTTAGTGTTAAAATTATTATTTTTAAATTAAAATCATTAGAATTATAAAATAAATTGATTTTTTTAGAGAAATTTATTATTTTTAAATTAAAAATTTTTAAGATTATAAAGTATTCTTTAAAAATATTTGAGATTTAACTAGATAAAAGGTCAATAAAAACTCGATAAAAATTCAGTACGTTTATTAAATAGACCTAATTTGAGTTTGTTGATATTCGGTTCGAAATCGAAAAAAATTTAATATGTTAAATTTGAACTCTTTAAAGATCGGCTCTGTTCGATTCATTTACACCTTTATAAATACGTTGCTTTGGATAACAATCAATGAACCGTTACTCACGCATGCAGAAAAAACACTTAAAAACCTATTACATCGATCAAATTATTTAAAATAAGTATATAATAATTTATAAAATTAAATTATTTATTTTCTCTATCAATAAAATTATTAATTATTACATCCATCAAAGTTAAAAAAATTTATTAACAATTTTTTTGATATAATGATTAAAAAAAATTAATTTAAAAAAATATATAAATATTTTAATTAAATATTTTTAAAATAAAAACTAATTTTAAATATATGAAAACCCAAATACTTTACATTAATCCTCCATCTTCATAAATTAATGAAATTTTTTTACTTTATTTTTAAATTTTATCATTTATTATGATCTAGCCAAATTATTTTAAAATTTTAATTATTTTATTTGTAGCATTTAATTTTATTATAATTAAACTTCTACTCTGAAATTTCTTTCAATTATTATATTAGCTATGTGAGATCGAATTTAAAAAATATCATTATATAATTTTTTATAAATAAAAATAAATCTAATATTTTTATTTAAAATTTTTAATTTAAATTAAATAGTACACAAACTTAATTAAAATTAAAATAATAATAATAATAATAATAATAATAATAATAATAAAAGAAAATAAAATAGATTGCTTTATTTGTGTAAGTGGGTCTTTGATTGTGGTTGAGAACGAGAAGGGAAATTTCAAAGGTGAGAAGAGAAAAAGGAAAGTGTGGAGGATGGACTATTTTTTTCATTTTATATTTTTTTAATTAATGAAAAATGTTTTCGATTTTAATAAAGTTAAATTATTTTAAATATTTAAATAATTTAATTTTCCATTATTAGATTGTACATAAGATTTTTCGTTTATAAATATGTATTTTTTTAAATAAAATAATGTCATATCAATTATTTATTTGTATTGTTTTTATTAATAAATTTAAGTTTTTAGATTAATATTATATATAAAATATTATAATTAAACTAATTTAGATTAAAAAAATTTATAAAAAATATTTTTTGAAAAAAAATAAATTTATTTTTAATTATTTAATTATCATATTAAAAAATTAAAATTTTATTACATTTTTATGTTAAATATTAATAAAGGAAGAGAAAGTCATTTTAAAAACAATTAATTTAAATTTTTATTAACTATTTTTTTAAATGTTAAAATATAAAATATAAAATATATTTTAAATTTAAATTTCTTTTACTTTTATAATATAACCTAATATCATCATTTTACTGTGTGATTTTAGAAAATAAAAAATAAATCCTTATGCCATATTTAATGGTTGCTCTGTTTTGTGCAAACTCTAACTCTTTATTTTCTTTTTTTTATTAAAAAAAAATATTTTAATTTTCTTTTTTTTTTTAATGTTTCTCTTTTCTTTCTTTTTATTTTTTTCACATACACACTGATTAACAAAAAAAAAAAAAAATAATACAGCTACAATACTACATTAAATATGATATATTATTATAACTATATGCAAAATGGAGCATCAAAATAGAGTTCGATCGGAGAAGTATGAAATTACTTTTTATATAATTCGGTCTTACACATTTATATATTAAATAATTATTTAGTTTTCAATATTAAAATAAGCAGTTTATTAAAAATATTTCAATATTTACCTATTTTTAGATTTTAAGCAAATCTTTCAATTTTCAGTTTTTTAACTAATTTATTTAATTCATAAAAATTTTAATTAAATATATATGAAATTTATTTGTATAAGAAGAATTCATTGAAATTATATTGATTAAAAATAAAATAATAATAAATTTAAAAAATAAAAATATTTAAAATAAATTAAAGCCCATAAATAAATTAAATTATTTGTTAATTATATGAAATTCAATTCGATAAAAATTCAGTTTAGCTCGATTTATTTTTCTAAATAAGTTAAATTCAAACTTAATTTTGAAATTCGTTTAATAAATAAGATAAACTTGAATTTATTTATATTCGACTCGTTACGATTTAAAAGTTTATATATAATTTATAAATATAACCGTTTAACATATTTAATATTAAAATTATTATTTTTAAATTAAAAATTTTTAAGTTTATAAAGTAAAAATTTTTTAGAGCCGTTCAATATTTTACTTGATAAAAATTCAATAAAAGCTCGGTTGTTAATATTCGACTCGAACTCAATTCAAATTTAAATAAAATTTAACAAACCAAATTTTTTTACTTTATTTTGCTTATTTATACCTTAAATTAAATATAAAATGTGCGGACTAGAAAGTATTTAATAAGGAGCAAATATGAAGATTATCACATAATAATCATTGCTTTTCTTTCCTTATTACGTAATAATAATTGCATCTTATTATTGATAAATATGGATTTTTTGTTTGTTGAAAATGATAATTATGTATATATACATATAATTTATACTTCTTTTAATATAAAAATTTGACATGGATCGGACCATTGATAATGATGGTTCTTTTAATTAATTATTTATTTATTAAATATGAGTTTTATTTAATTTAAATTTAATAAATTGAGATATTTGATTTTAAAATAAACAAAGAATTTATACGAGATAAATTATAATATATTTTTTTTATTTATATTAATAGTTTAATAATATGCATTTTTTTTATAGTGAATAAATATGAAATTACGTGAGGAGAAATAAATTATTTTGGTTGGAAGCCCCACCCCCCACATAGAGCTGGCAATTTTTGACACGACCCGTTTACACGACACGACACGACACGTAGTTAAGCGGGTTTGGGTTTACATTAAATGGGTTTGGGTCATAAAGGGGTCAACCCGTTTATGACACGATAAAAATGCAGGTCTAAACGGGTTGACCTGCTTAACCCGATTAGACACGCAATAACACGTTTATTTAAATAGGTTAATAATTAACTTATCTTATATTAATTTATTTAAATATATTATAAATATTAT
>CAOGCB010682320.1:0-12913 GCA_948266635.1 Cnidoscolus chayamansa
CTTAGTGTCTTTGACACCAACTTAACAATTTAAACTCTTAAAACTATAACTCTAGCCCTTATATGAAGAATTTATCAACTTAATCAGATTTTGAACATTTCCTTTCACAATACCTCACTTTTAACTACATGCATTGCATTATCTTTTCATAACATCACTTAAGCTACCATTTCACATCATAATCTAACTTGGATTTAGGATTTAAACTTGCTAAACTCAGAACTCCGACTCTTGCAACTTCTTCTTCCTTTCCATTGAAAAATCCTTATTTCTTTAACCTAACTTGATTCTTAGGTAAACCTCTTTCAATATCACTCCTTATAGCTTATAATGGCATTGAGAAGGTTATTGCAAATTTATAGCTTGACTTAAGAGAAAATTGGAGTATTCCAACCTTTCCTCAACCGCCTATCTCCACTATTTATAGTGGAGTTTTGCCAATTGGGTTTGAACAACCGATCTATAAGTTCGGCGACCAAACTTGGCTTTGCAGGTTGCCCTAGCCGAATTTCACTTTGATCCTTCTGTTCATTCCATCTTTTCTTTTATAACCTTAAAACTTTCATTTATTGAATTTTTAGTAGATATGTATGCCTTAGAGCTGATTTATAATAGGGTTTATTTTATGAACATTGATTTAGTAATAATATATTTATTATAATTCCTTATTATTAGTGCATTTGTTCAAGTACATCTGCTTGATTATTGTCTTTACAATATCTTAAACCGTTAAAGTCCTTGGCATCCCATGACATAGTGTAGACGAAATCATGAAGAGTTCATGATATGAGATTCTTATTACATGTAAATGTGTTGACGGCAAAACTATATCTAGTCATAACATTTATTAAATGGGACATCATAGACATGGATAAACTGGTACATGTTATACTATTTGACTAGGTCAAGCAGTGGTTTTCATAGTTGTGATCATGATGATGTTCATAGTTAATATGTGGATGCTTCTTTTAGAAACATGTACATTGGAGACCTGACAATGAGATATTCATCTTTGTCATGAAAGACTCATATCATGTGCGTTGTGCATTATCCTTATAATTAAGATCATCAAGGATACCTTAAGTGTATAAGCTATACTTTGACTCAAAGGCTTAATACTGCGTAAGTCTAAAGTATCCATAGATGAGAGATTGGGTATAGGGATAACATTTGAAAAAATTTAAGTGGTAAAGAAAATATTCACCGATCCCGAATAAAGTAGGGATTTTACTATGTTGGAAACTTGGAAAGAAATCTCTAGCCGAAGTAGAGTCCTAATATGAGTAGAATATTGTGGCTCGATTAGAATAGTGATTCTAATGATCTAAGGGTTTTATAATGATTAAACCATGGAAATAAAGGGTCACATCAATGGAGAGTTTGAATGTGATGGTGAAAGGACGTATTGGACGGAAACTGTATATACAAGTGTATTATGGTCAAACCACATTTGACCTTCTGACACCTTAGGGGTCATGATGCACTACTTGATGTCGCTCATGATCTGCGCATATGTTAAACTCATTAAATATGAATTTATGATATAAAAGATGTTTAAATCAAATGTGCTGCCTCGGTGGGCTAGAAACCTAATGGGTCACACACATAAAGAGGAATGCAAGCTTAGGTAAAATTAACAAGTTTAAATGACATAAGATGTCATTAGGCACATTCATGAGATGAGTTGGCCCTCTTGGAAATAAGGAAGGAGGAATAAAAATGGGTTAAAGCATAATACTTATTTAGGTTTAAATGTTAGGCTTGAGATTAGGTTATGTGTTGCGCCTCCTTAATGAGATTAAAGAGGCCCAACTCATACTAAACGTAAACCTAATTCACCTTGGTTAAATTTTGGGCTAGCCACCTACATGAAGTACATTAAGTGGAGACCAATAATGCAAAACAAAAAACATTGAAAAGGAGCGATCCATCATTCAACCAAAAGTTAGAGTCACTTGAGCAGCCGCCTCCCATACTAGGAAGCATAGCCACTGCCCCTTCCTCCTTCATATTCCTTGCCATTGACTTCCACATAGCTAGTGGAGTTGATCAACACTTGTTTGCTGCCTTTTGAAGGTTCAAAACAAGCATCTTTTATGTGGATCAATGTTTAAGGTGATCCTATGAAGGATTACTATGATTTACTAAAACCCAATAATGAAAGAAAAACAAAAGAACAAGGGTGTTCCGCAAACTTCCATGTAAGTTTTGGTAAACCTCCTGATATTAATGAATGCTTTAAGTAATAACTTCATCTTTGGGAACTTAGGATAGTTTAATTCTGTTGCCATAACATGATAATCCTAGGATAGATCCAGCAATTTTAGCCCCTAAACTCTTTAAAAATTACTTCTTAGACACTAGTCATTAATACATCTCAATTTCTACATATTCCATGAATATTCTAATTGACAACTCAAATTTTGACATCGAAAAAGTGCCGAGTGTTACACATGAAAGAAACCATTATGTCTAACTGTGAATACTCGAATTTTGAGGCTCGGAAAGCCCATTTTTCCAGGTTGCAAACAGTCCGGTCCGATCTGCACTCGACATAAGTCTATTTCAAAAATATGTCAATATGGTACTCAAAACGCCCAGAACGTCGCGAGAGATCTAAAGACATCGTCAGAATAATTTTCTGAGGTACAAAACTACCGAAAGAGCCTTCAGAATGAAAACCGCCGGAGCCAACAGCTCACCGGCGGGCACAACCGCCATCCACGGCGGACGAAACTGCCTTCCACGGCAGGTGCAGCCGCCGCCCATGGCGAGCATAACCGCCATCCAACGGCAGGTGCAGCCGCCGTCCACGACGCACACAGCCGCCGTCCAGGGCGCACACAGCCGCCGTCCACGGCGCACACAGCCGCCGTCCACGGCGAGTGCAGCCGCCGGCTGAGGCAAGTGTAGTCACCCTCCTCCCGAATTTTGCCTATAAAAACAGCTTCCGGCTCCAGTTTTCGGTACACCACTTGAATTTTCAGCATTCACTCTCCCTCCTCGCTCCTTGCGATTCTTTACTGCTTTCCTCTTGCATCATTCATTGCATTTTTACTTGATTATTGGTCACTTAAATTAATATTAATTTGAGATCTGGCAAGCTGAAGCTCCGTAGTGGAAGACTCCTAAATCAGGTACACTTCTCTTTAAACTTATCTTTTTAAATTAAAGCATCTCATGCATACTTCTCTTTTACTCAAACTCTAAGCCAAGCATAATGCATGCATATCATCTCATTAAACAGATCTGAGCTAAAATGCCTGGTTAATTAATAATCGTAGTATTTACTCTAGATCCAAGCTTATGGGCCACAAATGTCTAGTTGATCCATAACTATGGCATGACACCCTAAGCTAAGATAATTGTGGCTTTAAAGCCTAAATCTTGTTTTGGCAGTAAATTGCTTACATTCATAGTTCACCCAATCAATTGGCAAACTAATTGCCATATCTCACCCAGTTAAATCAGATTCAACCTAAAAGACTCAATAAAATCAGACCTGCCCAATAGGCCTAAAAAATGGTCCAATGACATCAGATCTAGCCCAAAATGGCCCATGAGATCAGATCAGGTCCATAAGGTCAAAAGCTCACCCATTTTGGCTTAAAAAGCCCAAATTCACAGATTCGGCCCATAAGGCCCAACATTAGCATTTTTGCCTAAAAGGCCCAAAGTTCATAATTTGGCAACATAAGCCCAAATAAAAAACCCATTTGGCAGTAAGAAGCCTAAAACCTAGATTTGGCCCATAAGGCCCAAACAAAAAACCCATTTTGGCGATAAAAAGCCCAAAACCTAATTTGGCCCATAAGGCCCAAAAATCCAAGCCCTTCTAAAAAGGCAAACCCGAACTACGTTGACTTTGATCCCTTATTCAATAAGAGGGTACGTAGGCATATTTGGGAATAAGCCCCAAATAACAAGTCACTACTTTTAGAATCATTCATCATCATTTATCATCATCATCATCATCATCTATTTTTCATCATCATCCCTAACATCTAATGTAATTTAGAGCATTCTCCCCTGCATTTCAGCTACATTTAAAATTGGTTAGTTAATTGCATGACATGGTCTCGGGATCCACCTTTGGTTCTAAGACTTGCCTTAATCCATTTGGGCTAATTAATCTAATTAAATTAGGTTAATTTATTAAAATATGAGTCACAGGGCTTTTTCCTAGTTTTACCCTAAAAATAATTAAACAAGGTGGCGACTCACATATGTGCATTCATCCTAGTCATAGGCATTTAAATATTCATTTATTTATTTCCTGTGTCTTCAGGGTGAAGGGTTCACAATTACCATTAAGTATAGCACCGAAAATCTCCTTTCGACTATTTTAGTCTCACCATATACTAGTGCTAAGTAGCTCATCTCGGCTAACTTATTACCCTGACATTACTTTTCATTTTCATCAATTCATTATATCAGTTAAAGTCTACGGTAAACCAGTACTCATCGAGTCATACATATCATATAACATATACACAATACAACATATCTCGTGGTGTTAATGCAAGCAACCTAAATATCATGATGCATGCTTATGCCATAAAACATTTTGTGTCATACATTAAAAAAATAGTTAGCATCTACTCCATGGGCAATTGCGTCTTCATAATAATCCAATCCACTACTGTATCTGATTCCCTAAGTCTGGTCCTACATGGATAAACTTTGGATTAGAGACAATACACATACATACACCATTTCTATAATCTAAGACTCATTCCCATACTTCTCCAAGCATTCTTCTTTTACTTATGATTTATTTTCCAGTTATCCTAGGTACTCTAGTGGGAAACCGAATGATATTATTCACTCTCGTATGGTTTTTGAGTTATTTCCCAACTTAACCGAGTGAAGCCTTGATTGCATCCCTCGCTACTAAATCATAACTTTGTACCGAATGATAATATCATTCGGTGCTATCTTTCCTTAATTAGCCATATGGATGTCTCTTTTACACCCATAAGTTACTAAGTCATTTCGTTGACTTAATCAACTGATATCTCAGATCTCATCATTCATTTTATTCTTTATCTTTTATCAAGGTGGGAAAATGTCTCGATAGCACCTCTCGGCTACCTTCATATTCCCTCTTTTCGACTCATTTTGTTGACCAAGTCAATCAAAAGTCTCAGTTACATTATTTACTTATTCATTTATCTTTTCTTTTATTCCCTTTTAAGTCATAAAATGACTCAGTTTAACCCTTCATTCATCTCCATAACTCAGCCTTGAAGCTAGTTTCATGGTGACCGAATCATTGTGTTGGTGACTAGAAACTAGGTTTTGCTCAAAAGGTCAAAACATGCTTCTAAGTGTTTCCAATCCATTTAAACTTATTTTCATTCATGTTTTCACTAGGAAACACCTCATTTAACATCATTCAACATTTTCTAACCTTTATAACCTCTTCTAGATACCTACATTGCATTTTAACATCATCATTCCATGCATTTTCTAGTTCATCATCAACATTCTCAATATTTTTTTAAATATTTCTACATTTCATCATAACTCCATTAAAATTAATATGTAATTACATATTTATCATCTTTTAACTAATTTACATGCATTTCATCTCATTTTATAAACATAGAACATATATTACTCATTTCATCAAAGGATCAGGGTCTACACCCCGAAACTTGATGGTTTTCATGAACATTTCTTAAACATGGTCTAATCTTTCATGCATGTCATATTTTTACCCATCCATCCTGAAAAAAGTTAGAAGGAGGCTAACTAACCAGTTTTGAAGGCGATCGGTGAAGGAGAGCTTGATTTCCTCAAGTTCCCACCAGTGTGCTTGCTTCACTATGGTTATAACTTGCTCAAACACCAACTCTTTTGATGTTGGATTCTGAGTTTTCCAACCGAAATATTCATGAAATATTCAGAAATTGGGTCAGAATAGTGTTTGGGGATCAAAATGTTAAGTTATTAAAGTTAAAGGACTAAAATGTTAAACGTAAGGACCAAAATGAATGATTGGAAGAGTTGAAGGACCGAACCTAGTATGCCACCTACGCTATAAATAGTAGACATAGCCGGTCAAGGGAGAGATTTTGGCAAAACTTCACATTTCTTGCCGTCTCAAATTCCATGAACTTAACAAAATACTAAAGAAAATTCAAGGGCAAATAGAAAGAGGATCAAAGTGAAAAAGAAAAGAATTAGTAAAGGAAAGAAAGAGAAAGGGAACTTGGGAGAGCTTTAATAAGGAAGTTCAAACCTAGTTCTAGGCAGTTTAGGCCTCATCCAAGTTAGTTAGATGCTTTAAATGATGTAAATGATGTATACAAACAAAAACTAGGTCTGAGTGAAGAGTTTGGAAGAAAATGTATAAATGAACTAAATGATGAACACAAGATGCAATTATGCACATTTGAATGTGTCAAATATGTTAGAATACATGTTAGAAATGTTAAAATGTAATGCTTGTTAGAAATAAGGTAGATGAAATCAATAATGCAAAGTATAGGGAAATTTATGCAAAATGGAGGAAATTGATGAAAATTGTGGATGCATGTTGATGAAAATGAGGCTAGCTAAGTTGCAATGATGTATATGAATGTTTAGAAATGCTTAGAGTTGTAATTGACAGGTTTAGTGCATGTTAAAAGTGTTGGAACCCAGGTTTTGGCCACTACCAAAATCCGGGTTCGGTGGCCTAAAGGGGGTTTAGGCAGCCAAAACTAGGAAGCAACTCAGGAAAGGAAGGGAAGTCCAATTTCGGAAGCCAAAGGTTGGAATTTTGGCTGCAAAACCTGGCAGCATGTGGCAGCTGAACCTACTACTGCAAGTGAGACTTTCGTCTTTGTAAGGGTGACTTTTAGCCATCGAACCAGCCACTAAAAGTCCCCCTATCCAGTAATTTCTGACCCAAATTACTTGGATTAACTATGTTATGTTTATGTGATGTTTTATGGGGTTTTAAGGGATGTTTTAAGTATGTTTTTAAGTCTATGTTAAGTCTCTAAAGATTGATTATCCTCAATATTTCAGAATGTGAAATTAACTAGCTACAATTTTCTTTACTGAAAAAGTTACTGTTCATGCTTAAATTAACTAAGTGTTTAGATTTGCTAATTTTGACAGACATCTTAATGGATTTTCAAAAATAATTATCCAAACATCAATAAACTTCAGTAAACAAGTTCAAGATTTTCGTCTCTGTAAGGGTGACTTTTAGCCGTCGAACCAGCCACCGAAAGTCTCCCTATCCAGTAATTTCTGACCCAAATTACTTGGATTAACTATGTTATGTTTATGTTATGTTTTATGGGGTTTTAAGGGATGTTTTAAACATGTTTTTAAGTCTATGTTAAGTCTCTAAAGATTGATTATCCTCAATATTTCAGAATGTGAAATTAACTAGCTACAATTTTCTTTACTGAAAAAGTTACTGTTCATGCTTAAATTAACTGAGTGTTTAGATTTGCTAATTTTGACAGGCATCTTAATAGATTTTCAAAAACAATTATCCAAACATCAATAAACTTCAGTAAACAAGTCCAAGACTTTCGTCTCTGTAAGGGTGACTTTTAGCCATCGAACCAGCCATCAAAAGTCCCCCTATCCAGTAATTTCTGACCCAAATTACTTGGAGTAACTATGTTATGTTTATGTGATGTTTTATGGGGTTTTAAGGGATGTTTTAAGTATGTTTTTAAGTCTATGTTAAGTCTCTAAAGATTGATTATCCTCAATATTTCAAAATGTGAAATTAACTAGCTACGATTTTCTTTACTGAAAAAGTTATTGTTCATACTGAAATTAACTAAGTGTTTAGATTTGCTAATTTTGATAGATATCTTAATGGATTTTCAAAAACAATTATGCAAACATCAATAAACATCAGTAAACAAGTCCAAGGCAAGTCAAAAGGGCATTCAAATATAACAGATTAGGGAAGAGATAATTCAGACACTGCAATTTATAGTGGTTCGACTAAATAGCCTACATCCACTCTTCTTAAGCATCCTCTTGAGACCTTCAATCCACTATTGATCTTTTTTACTAGGTAAAAGACAAACCATTTATAATCTTCAAGTTTTCCAGGTTCTTAGTGAACCTTTACAAGTTTGATGTACCCTCAAACCTCCTTAAGTTTCCAAGGTGCTTAAAATCTCTTCCAAGTGATGTACCATCACTTAGACTAACTTCAAGTTTAATTGGAAATTTAGAAGGAATCATTCTCTTACAAAAAAATTACAATTGAATACTATACAGAAGAGAGAGAGGATTTTCCATTGAAGATCAAGTTAAAATTTATGAAAGCTTTGTGAAATCAATGCTCTTTAATTGCTCAAGAATGTCTCACTTTCATTTATTCGAAAACGAAGTAAATGCATACTTATATAGGCGGGTTTAAGGCCTGAAACTCTCAGCTCAAAAAGATAACTAACAGCTAGTTTTCTAGCAGTTGCAACATTGGAGTTTGTGCATTCAGGGATTAGTCAAGCTCAGTCTAAAATTAGCTTGTTAAAACTATTTTTTAGTAGAAAGTCGGTAGCTAATTTTAAAAGCAGAAGCCTAAATTTAAAAAGTAGTTTGCTAATTTTATTTGTCTATCAAAAGTGAAAAGGCTAATTTTAAAATTAGTTAGCTAATTTTAACCCTTTGACTAAAATTAGTTATCTAATTTTAACCCTTGGACTAAAATTAGGTATTTAATTTTAACCATTGGGCTAAAATTATGTATCTAATTATAGCAGCTTTCGAACTCAATTTTATTTTTAAAAAAACGTGCTTTGAAAATATATTTATGTATGAGAGAATTCATTGGCAGTTCTAAATCTCACTTCTCTTATATTGCTTTGCCAAGGAGAGAAAATCGAATATCTTCATCTTCCTTTTGTCTTCCTTTGTTCTTCTTGAATTGCTCTTTTCTTCTTCTTCTTTTGATTAGCTTTTTTCTTATGATTTGAAATGCTTGAAAGGTTATTAGCATATATTTATTAAGTTTTGTTATCATCAAAACATGTTTTCTCCTTATGGGGTCAACAATCTCCTCCTTTTTTTATGATGATAAAACTCAATGCTCACTAGGAGAAAGCTATAGCATTATCACATATGTTTACAAATTAAGTAGAAAGATAAAATACTCCCCATGTGTTTGTGCCAGGTTATTAAGCTCCCCCTGAAACACATATCCTATTCACTTGTCATTTTGATCAGTTTTTATCATTGATGTCTTTAAGTTAAATTTTCTATGTCAATCATCAAGAGACGTCAAGGTTACAAACAATTCACAAATCAAGTCAACACTTACATTTCAGTAGCTCATTATAAATCAATAATGCAGCAATTTATAATCACAAGTCAACAACAACAACAATTTTGTTCAGGGATAATCAGATCATGTATCAATTCATAAACATAATGAAATTCATAAACAAAATGATTGTTCAACATACAGTTCACAGCTTGCACATATTTTAATTCAAGGATAATCAAATCATGTATCAATTCATAAATATAATGAAATTCATCAACAAAATGATTGTTCAACATACAGCTCACAACTTGCACATATTTTAATTGTTCAACAGACATAACACACATATATATTAGCTTTTAAACAACTACTCCTAGGATAATCAACATGTTCTTCCCCTTTTTGTTAGTCATCAAAAAGAAAGGGGGGGGCGTGGAGACAGTATCAACAAGTGCACTAAAATAGATAACAACTGTTCAGAAAATATCCTAAAATGATTATAAATGTTCAAAGGTCAAAGGGTTTTGCAACACTGCCTGTCTCTCTAGGACTGATAGTCATGATCTTGAGTCCATGTCTTGCATTTCTTCTCAAAGTTGCAACATGTTTTGGTGCTATTGGTGGCTTGGTACTCTTGGCAGCAGTGACTGATGGGGAAGTGACAGATTACCTGGCACCACTTTTAGTTATGCCAGAAACTTTCTTCTAGTTAATTGTCTGTAGTGATGTAGGTGAAGTGGAATTGTTTTCTTTTAATGAGTCACTGTCCAATTTTGGTGAGGAAGGAGGAAGTGCAGATGTCTCAGAGGATAAGGTAGGTTCTTTTTCATACTCTTGATCAGATTTTTCTTCATTTGGTGTGATCATACCCATTCTTGGAGTCAGCATCTGGAGTTCCTTTTTCTTGATCAGGGTCTGAGTGTTCTTAGTCCTGATCTTCATCTTTTAATCCAGTGGTGGTCTTATCTTTTTTCTGTTGTTGTATAGAAAGTGTTTTCTGATCAAGCAATCTATCTATCTTATCTTCAATTCTTCTTATCTGAGTCATGAGTGTTGCATTAGCTTGATCTTTATCCTCAAAGCCTTAGTTTGTAGTTTTATGACTATCTCCAGAGAATCCATGACAATTGTGGCTGTGCTTTGGATATTTTTCATCATTTCAAGGTTCCTGTCATGCATAATTTGCTCTAACGTTTCTTATTCTTCAGTATTTCCTTGCTTCTTCTCTTCATTCACTCTCTTTTCATTCTCTAAAATCTCAGAGTTAGTCTCACTCTTTTCTTTTTCTCATACATCCTCCATTTTTTGCTTTTTGTTTTGGTCTCCTTCCTTGGGATTATAAGTCTCCTTGATTACTAACAACTGAGTTCCAAATCTCTCTTCTTTCAAATCAACTCCTAATTTCTCAAACAAGAGTGTGAGAAACATTCCATATGGAAGGCTTCTCATAGTTGAACTTCTCAGTATGCATTTGAAAACTAGGAAGGTTAGGTTTAAGGGCTTTTTCTTGATCAAATGCCACAGGATACACCAATCCATCTTGTTGAAGTAGGAATGACTTCTTGTTCTAGGGTACAAAAAATAGATAATGATAGAGTGTAGGTTTTGACTTGTGAAAAATGAACCATACTAAGCTTTTCTAATTCAAGGTTTAGACAAAGAAATAAGAATTCTTTGAAGTCTATTTCATTGTAGCCTTCTAGCTTGTTTACATCTTTGAATGAAACAACATAGCTCCCCTAGTTAGGCACTCCTAGGGCTTCACTTAATTTTTGGATTGTTATAGAGTACTTAATCCCCTTCAAGGTACATAAACTTCTGTTCAATATCATTGGGTGTTAAGGTTCTATAAAATTCTTCAACAAGTTATGGTTAATAATTCCTTTTTCTTCTAACAAGGCTTTCCTATCCCTGTGGCTTAAACAGTTCTATTAATTCAAAATCAAGACCTTTAAAGGCACTCCAAAGTATGTACCTTGGTATAAATAGAGACCTCATGGATATGGGTTGTTGATTGGTCTTTGCCTTCTTTGAGGATGGCTCTGCAGGTTCAGATATGTTGATGCCTCTTCTTCGTTTCTTCAGATATGGTGAAGGAACATCTTACTCAAAGGAATCAGAGGAACTATAGTAACAAGCAATTTCTTTCACCATTTTGGCTAGCATTGTTACCCTCACCATGGTTGTAAGTTAGAGTCTTGGTTAGAAACACAGAGAGAAATTTGCAGTAAGACAGGTTTTGGAGTTTCAGACACACAAACTCTCACTTGAGCCTTTGATTTAAAGAAAGAGAAGAAGATAGAAACAATTGGGAGAAAAAAAGTTGTGGAAATTAGAGAGGTGTTTCTAATACTTCAAAATTTGGAGTCGTTCACAACACACAAAATATCACACTTGAGCCTTTGATTTAAAGAAAGAGAAGAAGATAGAAACAATTGGGAGAAAAGAAGTTATGGAAATTAAAGAGGTGTGTCTAATATTTCAAAATTTGGATTCATTCACTGATAAGGTGGATTTTGGTTCCCGCTTGGAGAAAAAGAAGCGGAAGTTTAAAAAATAACCTTCTATTTTAAGTGGTCTACGGCGAAGTTGAAAAGGAGCACCGAGGTCATTTTTGTCTCATTTCATTAAACGCACAATTTTTCTTTCTCTTCTAAGTCTGAAGATTTCTTAAAATTAGCTTACTAATTTTGAAATTGCTTAGCTAAAATTATTTTGACGATTTCAATTAGCTAGTTAGTATTTCAATTAACTTCCTGTCAACATTTTTTTTTCATCTTACAAAGGTTCAAATACATGTCATATTTAACAATCATCAAGAATATCGCTACTTTTAGCAATCATCAAAGATAATTCAAGAGTCATATCATCATAATTTTTCAGAATTCATCTAAGTTAAGGAGGTTATGCAATCATATGATTTCATGTATTTCTCTTATGATTTCTAAGTTAGTTTGCATTCAATTACTCAATCATTCCTAGTTCTCTCCTGATCCTGTAGAAAGTTTCTTCATTTAGAGGCTTTGTAAAGATATCAACAAGTTGATTTTTAGTTTTCACAAAATCTAACCTAATGTCTCCATTCTGCATATGATCGCTTATGAAATGATGCCTAATTTAAATGTGTTTAGACCTTGAGTGTTGCACAAGATTTTTTGACAAATTTATTACACTTGTGTTGTTACACGTAATTGGTACACTAATCACTTTGATTCCATAGTCCTCAAGTTGTTGCTTCATCCAAAGGATTTGAGCAACACAACTACATGTTGTGTCACGAACAGAAATTAGGGCCTAGGAGATTAGACACCTAAATTAATAATCTTAGCAATTAAATGAATAAATAAGGTAATAAATGAAATTAAGAAAGATGGAAATAAAGAAAAAGAAGTGCATAATGCATAAATGAAGAAATGAAGTAATATGGTAAAAATAGATAGAAATACAAGGAAATAAGGGAAAATAAATCAAATGAAATTAGGTAAGAAATATGTAGGAAAATAGAAATAGAAAATAAAAAGAAAAGAGAAAAGAAAGCAAATAAAATAATATATATATATATATATTTATATATATATATATAAATAGATAAAGAAAAAGGGGAAAAGGGGGCATTTAACTTAAGAAAAACAAAAAGAGAGAAGAGAGAAAGAGAGCATAGGGAGAAAGAAGAAAAGA
>CAOGCB010682431.1:0-14230 GCA_948266635.1 Cnidoscolus chayamansa
TACGGCGATAGGCCATCCCCCTGACGTACTCCTCTACGTGGTGTAAAAGATTCCAATCTCTCTCCGTTCCAAAGAATGGACATAGAAGAAGAGCTAATGCACTGCATAATAGTTCGAATCAACAACTCCGGAAAGCCAGCAATTTTATTTTCTATTTTAAATGTTTTTATAATAAAATTTATATATATTAATCAACATTTGTTCATATATATTATTACTTTTTAATTTATATGATATATTTTCTTATTAAAATTAAATAATAATGTATTAATATTACGATAAAATTAATTTGTCATAAATTATTATATAATTAAAAAGTATATTAAGTATATAAATAATTAAAACATAAATTTAAATATAAAATATCATCTAATATAAAAATTAAACAAATTATAGTAATTAATTCAAAATATAAATTGATTTAAATTAAATTAAATTAAATTTATATGATTTTATAACGCCCAGCTCAAATTAAACCACAAAATTGCATTGAGTCATCATTTTCTGATTTGGCCTTTTTTTGTCATATTATTGTTATTATTATTTTAATTTTATGATATATGTTATATAGTAAAAAATATCATTAATATAATTTAAAATAATAATTCTTTATTTTATATTTTTTAATATATAATTTATTTATATTATTTATCAAAGATTGAACGAATTTTATATTTTAAAATATATATAAAGTAAGCATATATTAATAAATTAATTAAATATATTTTTAAAACTAAAAGAAATACATAATTTCATTTAACATCATAATTAATTAAATATATTTCTAAAATTAAATAATTAATCAATCAACTATTTCGTAACTATTAGCCATTTGTAAAGTGACGGAGATTCTAATTTAACGTCATCGTAAAAGACAAAAGCGAGACCACCCACCACATGGCGGGAGTGGGTCCCAATCCTTGGCAAGCTGATTCATTAGAATATTCTGTCTCTTCTATCTCTTAAACAAGATTAGCACAAATTAAGGCGACGGACATTAGCCATCAGGTTCATGTTAATCCCCATCCCGCTGACACGTTACATTATTATTAATAAACCTATTACTTGGTCTTGCTTGGACCAATTAGGACCTACCAGCTGAGGTGGCTGGATAAGGACCACCCGCTTACATTTAAGCTTTTTTATTTCGTTTTTCTGGTTAATGCTTATCCTAGACTTCTTTGTCTAGTATATGTTCGTGTCTTTGATTGCCCTTTTTGGCCCACGCGTGGGTCCGTTGCTATCTATCTGCTGTTGACTGATTGGCTTAAATGTCTAGCACTTCTGTTCGGTCCGAGGTTATGGATTTGTTGTTTGTTTTACTCTCGAGAGTTGGAAAAAGCTGGTACTCTCTTTACTAACAGTGCACGTATCTGGGACTGGATTGGAAAGTTGTTTTTGCTTAATACTCAAAATTATATATAAGTTTGAAAAAAAAAAAATTAATTATCATTTTATAGTTTTTTTATTAATATTATATAATTAAAAAAAATCATTCTTTTGTAGAAATCTATGTTTGCGTCAATCTTAAGGTATCATCCATCCGGAAAAGACAGCCGCCATTTTGATCGATTACTCCTTACATTTTATTAGCAAATAATTTAAATCAATAATAACAATGAAAAAAATAAGGAATTTTTTTTAATAATATTCTTGAATTTAAATTGATTATCTATAAATATTATATTCTTTTTCATATTTATATTATAAAATATCATATTTATTTATGTCCATTGAATATTACTTAGTGTTAAGAATAGAGAAATGGGCGTTAAAATATCATATAAATTTATTATTTACTTTTTATTGTTTGGTAAAATTAATTATTTAATTTCTATATTTAAAATATATTAAGTAGTTGTATTTTTTTAAATCATTAATTACCTAATTAATTTGAAGGACTAAATAATTATTATTTTGATGAAATTATATAAATTAAATAATTATAATTTTAAAATTATAAAAATTAAATAATTATATTTTGAGATTACACAGATTAATTTAAAATAAAATATTTTAATTATTTTATATTTTACTAATAATTTAAATTGATGTAAAAACTAAATTATTAATGATTTAAAAAGATATATATTAAATAGTTAATAATTTTGAAAGATAAAAATTACTTAAAATATTTAAAAAAAATATAAATATTAAATAATTAATTTTATTAAATTATCGATACTAAATAATAATTATCTCATATATATATATATATATATATATATATATATAAATTAATATTTAAACTTAAAATGATGAGGTTGATAGCCTGAAATGGAGGAGGAAAAACGAAGTGCAAAAGCAGCAAGTAAACTGTTAGAGAAAAGACGAATAAAAATACATATATTATCCCAAAGGCATATCCTTTTTGGATAAAAATAAAGGCTTTTTCAAACGACAAAGAGCTGAGAGCAAGCCACCCAAACCCACAAAAAGTCAAAATTTCACAAGTAGCATTTGTATACGAGTTCAAACCTTTAACTCACTCCTATAGCTAAGCTAATCGCAACGAGTTAGTAATTATATCATCTTGGCCTAGTAAGGCCATGGAAGTCAAGAAAACAGCCAATCAAAACCATGCACCTCACTACAGGACAAAAAATCCTCAAAGATAAAAGGCTTAGCCCTCTCCTTGCAAACATTTCAAACACCCTCATCCTCCTTAGCCTAGCCTAAGCATCTTATCATCATCAGTCTTATATGTGTTTATAGTCTTGTTTGTTTTCTTGGATTGTTTCTTTCAGTAGAAAATGCAAGGAAAAACTACCTCTGATCTTCCTCCTGGTTTTAGATTCCACCCAACTGATGAGGAATTGATCGTGTATTACCTTCGTAACCAAGCCAATTCCAAGCCATTGCCAGTGTCAATAATCCCAGAAGTTGATATTTACAAGTTTGATCCTTGGCAATTACCTGGTTAGATTCTGATTGCTCTTACCCAAGACTCCGTTTTCAAGAATTTTTCGTTTGATAGTTTATTAACTTCTTGGCCCTTTTAATTATTCATGCAGAGAAAGCAGAATTCGGAGAAAATGAATGGTACTTCTTTAGCCCTCGTGACAGGAAATATCCAAATGGAGTGAGGCCTAACAGAGCAACTGTGTCTGGGTATTGGAAGGCCACTGGCACAGATAAGGCCATCTACAGTGGATCTAAATATGTTGGTGTCAAGAAAGCTCTTGTGTTCTACAAGGGTAGGCCACCAAAGGGTATTAAGACTGATTGGATTATGCATGAATATCGCCTGAATGATTCAAGAAAGCAAGCCAAGCAGCATAATGGGTCCATGAGAGTAAGCCTTTTTGCCACCATTGAATTCTGCTAATCAATTACTATCTAACTTGCTGGGCTTTTCGTTTAACCATGATTTTCTATGTTTTTTTTCTTCTTCCAGTTGGATGATTGGGTCCTGTGTAGGATTTATAAGAAGAGGAATATAGGAAGAAATTTGGAGGAGAAAGTAGAAATTACAAGTACCCACTTGGAAAAACCTGTAGTTAATGATGCTAGTGAGCAGCAAATGTTGAAATTTCCAAAGACATTTTCCCTTTCTCATCTGCTGGAATTTGAGTATATGGGACCAATTTCCCAGCTTCTAAATGACAACACAAACAATCCAAGTTTTGATTTCCAAAACATCACGAGCAATTCTGGGAATGACTATTCTGAAAATTTTCAGCTTGGAGAAATGGCCACCCAGTATACAGATTCTGGGAAGTTCCAGGTGAATCAAGGCAGCTTCTTAAACCAGCAATTATTTGTGAATCCAATGGTCTATGAATTTCAGTGATTGCCAGGTTCTGACTAGGTGAAGAAGGGACAATATAGATGTTTCTTGGACATGACAGTGTTTGACATCAATTTAGAAGATGTAAAAATTATTTATGCAGGTTATACATTTTACAGAATAGTCAATTGTGAATTAGATCTGATATCATCTATTAATTAATATAAGTTGCACAAAAGACAAGCTTGAATGAGGTGTACACTCATTATTTAAGTTCTGTCCTGCTGCTTAAGCCTTGATTGATACTCTGTTATAAAAAGGTAGTAGAAAATTAAAATGCAAATCCTGATGTGTATAAGCTCGCTGTTCGAATTTATTTTTACAATTCTCCAGAATATAACAAACTCGTCTGGAATCTGATAGTATTATACACAATTTATACTTTTAGATCTATCGTGGTGTGCATGAGCCCGTAGTGTTGCCGTTTACAAGCCCAATAACATGAGTGTACTTATAAACAACCAAAGATTTATTCAATATGCAATTTAAGCTTTTGAAATGTAAAACAACACAAAACTTGGGAGAGAGTGGGTCTCTTCTTCCTTAAACAGAGAGTCCTGATAACCAGTAGACTTCGGATACTGAAAAGAAATAAAACAACTGCAACATATTCTTTATATTCTCTGCACTGATTCTCATAATCCAAGGGGGCAGGATCATATTGTCAAAAATCTTGAGCCTAACACTCGTGGAAACAAGGTGGAATATGTTAATGCTATGGACTGTGTTGAACATAGATTGGCCAGAAGTCTTCTTCTTGTGTATGAACATTCTAAAAATGTTATTTTTTTCCCCAATCCTAGCAGAATTTGAATATGAAACTCACGTTCTTGGAAAATACTTTTGCAGGCTTTAAAAAAGAAGAGTGATTTGTATAATTGCATCTCTTGGAATATCCAGTAATGACATTGAGCAGATCCTGTACGACTCTTACGTAATTATTTGCAGCCTTGGGATAATAACTAACAAAACCCACTTATCCAAAAAGGAAAATTTTTTTTGAATGATTTAACTTTGTGGAAAGCAATTTGGTTGGTGCATGCACGGACTGATTTGTCATTGGCTTTGATAGCGATCCATATTCAAAACGACAAATCCTAATGACTTAGTCAGACAGATTCCAGCGTCTAAATTTGCATCAGGAAGTGGAATTCAGTTTGAATAAGTTTTTAACAGTTAGGTTGCTTCTTTGAATGAATGAGTCCATGGAATACTTATCAATTCTGCTCCTACAATTTTGGCAATTTCTTCTACCATATTTCTTTATCAGAATAGACTAATTTAAGGGTAAGAAAGAGGTGAAGCAACTTTATATCTAATATCCGAAAGCATACAAAGATTGTGACAGGAAATATCTGATCCTATACTTGATAAAATTCACCACCAACCTGTTTCTCAACCAACTTTCTCTTAAACATTGCCATACTTATTATAAGAATCTATCAGTACATTGCCTATTTTGTGTGCTGTATGGTTTACAATGAAAGAAGAAAAAATGGGTGTTTCTTTGCTTTCTTCTTCCTCAGAAGGATGCAACATGGGAATATTGATGATAGCTTGCTTGCCCTTGTCATGGATTTTCATCCATAGATGGAACCAGAGGAACAAGAAAGGACCAAAAACATGGCCAATTGTGGGTGCAGCAATTGAGCAGCTTGTGAACTATGATCGCATGCATGATTGGCTTGTCGAATACCTGTCCAAGCTGAGAAGTGTAGTAGTTCCAATGCCATTTACAACATACACTTACATTGCAGATCCTGCTAATGTTGAACATGTTCTTAAGACCAACTTTGCCAATTATCCAAAGGTAACAACTCTCAATAATCAATGCTGTGAATTTATTTACTCCTTATGCTATGTTCTTATATTTGGTGATAATGGAAACTGATATCAATTGAAGGGTGAGACATATCATTCATATATGGAAGTGCTGCTAGGAGATGGGATATTTAATGTAGATGGTGAACTATGGAGGAAACAAAGGAAGACTGCTAGTTTTGAATTTGCATCCAAGAATTTGAGGGACTTCAGCACCAGAGTCTTTAGAGAGTACAGCTTGAAGCTCTCATCTATTCTTAGTCATGCATCTTCTAGCAACCAAGAAGTAGACATGCAGGTGACTTGAAAAGTTACAGATTTTCATTCATTCTGCTGATTCTGAAATGCCATTCTTGTAAAATTATGTCCATTCTAAATTAATCCTCATTAGTGTCTTAATTTTACAGGAAATGTTTATGAGGATGACATTGGATTCCATATGCAAAGTTGGGTTTGGAGTAGAAATAGGAACACTGGCCCCCAATCTACCAGACAACTGCTTTGCTCAGGCATTTGATACTGCCAACATTATTGTTACCCTTCGCTTCATTGATCCATTGTGGAAAATAAAGAAATTCCTTAATGTCGGATCAGAAGCTCTACTTGATAAGAGCATTAAAATCATTGATGATTTCACCTACTCTGTCATTTATAGAAGGAAAGCAGAAATCGAAGAAGCTCGAAACAGCAATAATAACAACAAGGTATTATGGTCATAGGAGGAAAAGCTTTCTGCATTAGACTGATAAGAAAAAGAAATGTCTTCACTAACCAACGTACTTGTTTATGATGGAAAACATTAGGTGAAACATGATATATTATCAAGGTTCATTGAGTTAGGTGAGGACCCAGAAAGCAAATTGACAGATAAAAGTCTAAGAGATGTTGTCCTCAACTTTGTTATAGCTGGACGAGACACAACTGCAACAACTCTCTCGTGGGCCATATACATGATCATGACACATAACCATGTAGCTGAGAAGCTCTACAATGAGCTCAAAACTTTTGAGGAAGAAAGGGCAAAGGAAGAGAATGTTACATTACTTCAGTTTGACTTGGATGATCTTGAATCTTTCACTAAAAGAGCAGTTGAATATGCAGGACTCTTGACTTATGATTCATTGGGCAAATTATATTATCTGCATGCAGTGATCACAGAGACACTGCGCTTGTACCCAGCAGTCCCTCAGGTATGCCTTTCCCCCCATGTTGTAAGTAGGGGATCAATTGATGTAAAATGTAGTGTAAGTGAGATACTGTTGAATGATTGTAGGACCCCAAGGGTATTCTGGAGGATGATATTTTGCCTGATGGAACCAAAGTGAAAGCAGGAGGGATGGTGACTTATGTTCCCTATTCAATGGGCAGGATGGAATACAATTGGGGATCTGATGCAGCTTCATTCAAGCCTGAGAGATGGATCAAAGATGGTATCTTCCAGAATGCATCTCCATTCAAGTTCACTGCATTTCAGGTAATCTATAAGAGATTTAACCCCTTCAATAAAGATACTGTGCTAAGAGATAAGTGAGAGTTCATAGTCCTTATTTTAATGGATAGGCTGGACCAAGAATATGCCTAGGTAAGGATTCAGCATATCTCCAGATGAAGATGACACTGGCCATCCTCTGTAGATTTTTCAAATTTGCTTTGGTCCCAAATCATCCAGTACAATACAGGATGATGACAATTCTATCAATGGCACATGGCTTGAAGCTTAGAGTCTCCAGGCGTTCAGAAGGATAAGCGGATAAAAAAAAAACTATAGTCTATGATTTTCTTGGCAACCCATGTTCATATCAAGAGCATTTTGTTTCAACCCATATTGGAAACAACTAGCTCAAAAATCGAGTAATAAATTGTTCCAACTCTAGATCTTCCTTCCTGAATATAGACGTTGAGATACCTATATAAGAATTTAAGTACTTTAATAACAAAAATTTACAATAACTTATAATTAGTGCTTGGTTTTGTAATAAACTCGTAAATGATGCTCATTTTCAAGCGTGGCATTGATAATTGATTTTTCTTCACAACTCCTAACAACTTATTGCAATGTTTGTAATAAATATGGGTTTTGATAATTAGTTGATAGTTTTCATTGGTACGATCAATGAACAAAATAGTTTCGTATTGTTAAGAAAGTAGCACGAGCCTAACTCACATCTAAAATCTAACTTAAGAGGGAAGGATTGCTAAAACATTATAACTAACATATATTTTTCTTACCTAACCGATATGAGATTCATATTCTCTAACACATGCCAAATCCAGCTCAGCTCTAACAAGTAATTTAGATAATCAAAAGGCAAAAATTTTACGAACTATTGTCCAGTTCTCCAACTACATGTAGTTGTGGCTTAGGGACCACATTGCAAAAGTGAATAAAGTTCAAGGAGAAGTCTAGATCTATGCCTTGATTTGTTTTCTCTATTTCTTATTGAATTTAATGTAAGCAACCACAGAAATACAGGTCAAAGAAGCAAGAGTTTCCTTCAGCTATGAAAGGTGCTGCAACTCTGAACAATCATATTTATACAGTTCTTAAAGTAATTTTCTATGATGATATATAGAAAGTACAAGACGCAATCTAGTTTGGTTTCTTCAAGTTACAGGAACTATAATGAGCAATAATGTAAATTATGCACACAACACAGTTAAAGTTACTTAAGCAACTTCTGCTTCTTCTCTTGCCATTCATTCTTTTCAGCTTTAATCTTTGCTTGAACATTTTCAAGAAATCCTGGATATGGTTCATAACCAAAGAATGCTTGGAGAGCCTGAAGGAAAAAACAAAATAATCAACTTAATTTTCAGACCACAGAGAAATTCTACAATATCACGAAGCTTTAAATTGTAAGGAATCACCTCCAGTAGCACAAAGAAGGGAGCCATTATAAGGGCTTGAGTGAGATTGTCCAAAAGAGCTGGTGCTCGTTTCTGCAGGATATTAATTGAATATAACATGGGAAGTAATTGATGTATTTACAAATCATAGAGAATAAAGAATGCCAAGTCATTGATTTATACATCAATCATAGAAAAAAAGTCACCTCGAAAACACCATGGCCAATGAACTGTCCAGCCCAACAAACAATTTGAGCCACCAAAACAACCTGCAAATGATTTTTTAATTAAAAGTTATATGAACAAAAGGTGAACAAACGTACACAGATAAATAACTAGAGAAAATCAAAATATCAAATCACAATGAAGAAATTCTTAGAAGGCAGAGGTCTCTTAGCAGACATAACAAGACTACTGTTCAACGCTTCAGGCAATCCCAGAAAACCAATAATTTTGTTGATTTAAATATTTTTATGATATTCCATCGTCTGATAATATATATATGACTCATATTAAACTGCATCAATTTTATCATTTTCATCTCAAGTTCTCAATATCCCGTGGCATGAAAAGAAAATAATGAAGTCAGTTGATGCCTCAGCCGGCTTCCAATATCAAATGACGCTTTCTTATCCATCTAATAAATTCGGATAGAGATCAACTTCAAAGTCCAATAATTTCTCTAGCATTAAAAAATATTGCTTAGGAAAAAGATGAAATTAATATATGGAGTAGGATAAGAATTCCACATTCTGTTGTATCTGTTCATATAAGAATGAGTCTTCTAATTAAAGTTTGTGATGCATGTCCCATCAACGGGGTAGCTATGAATTAAGATCTTTCACAGATGGGGCGAGCCATAATAACTATATTCCGAATACGAATTTACATACAGAATAACAACAAAATTTGGAGGAAGAAGAAAACTCTAAAACAAAAACTTGTACCATGTTTGTTTGCATGTTACTTGTCAAAACATAAGTTTAAGAGGATGAAATCATGAAACAAAGAAAGAAAAGGGAATTTAACAATGAACTTTTCTACTACATATAGTTTATGTTCCTAAAGTAAACAAAAACTCTATTAAAATCTAAAAGCAAAGAGGTACTTCTCTACAACTAATTCTTATTGGGCGCTTGCTAAAAATATACAAAAGATGATACAGTTACAAGCTAAAAAAATGATGTTACAGCTGCACTATAAACACAACACATAATTTAATTTATTGATAAGACTATCACCAATTTATCTCCCTAGCTTAATTTAGAAGAACAAACCAACTCAAGAGGTGAGATGAGATGTGATAGACGATTCTCCTTAACCTAAAGTCTCTAACCTGAGGTCTCGAATTTGAGCTTTGGGACATGGAGCACTTTAACTGCAAACCAACCTTTATCTAAATTTCAACAAGGAAATAAATGCAAGAATATGACCAATAATGAAAGATGAAAAAATGGCATAACACTGCACCAAATAGAACCACCAGGTTTAGAGCAATTATTAAGTTGGTTGAGGGGAGAAATTAAGAAGTACAAACAAAATTGGAAGCATATAGATAGGTACTTGTTGAAATTTCAACAGCCACCTACTTTTAATTTCAGATATGATGCAAATAATACCAGAAAAAGAAAAATCACCTTGGAATCAGAATTTGAAGGAGCAAAATAAGAAACAGAAAAACCCTGACCAGCCAATCATTAAACTCAAACCTGACTCAGATAATTTTATGGTACACGCTAGAACCAGAATCATTCATTCTATTAAAAATACTTCTCCCGAAATGAAAACAAAAACTAAGCAATGATGTAAAAATGACACGTAAAAGTAACCAAAACCTGTGAATTCCACCTGATAGAGTGAATAATTTCACCATGAATGTGCAAATAAATATCACTACCGTCGTTACTGCTAACGTTTTGAAGCCTAAATGCCTCTATTGGCAGAAATTTGATAGATACAATTGACTAATTTACAATCTTCAATTCCATGAACAACAAACTCTGTAAATAGCATCAAACAAACATATTCAAGACCCAACTGCAGTTCTTCTGCAGTTTATTCCTTAGCCACGAACACTGAACAAGCATATTTAATTTCCAGATGAACAAGCAAAGATGATTAACATTTTAAGAGAACTGCCGAAATAGCATCAATTTGACGGCGGAAAAAAAAAAAAAGAGAACACATATTAAATTTATCATAAAAGAACTAATAAAAACACAAAATTTACCTTCCAAGCAAGAGAAAACCCGAGCCAGCATGCCACAAAACTACTAGCCACCCAACAAAAAGCACAAAGCAGAGCAGCCAAGGAACCAGCTCTCGTATCCAGACAGATATAAAACACAGAATAGATCAAAGCAAACAATAACCCAAAATTGAAAAGCAGAAAAACATCGTTACCAAACAGAGAGAACTCGAGGTTAAACAGAGAAGGAGTAAAGTATAGAATAAGAAGAGCAGTGAAAAAAATTGGCCAAACAAATATCATGTGAATCGCTATGTTTATTGGATTACTATGATATGCCCCATAGAAGGCAAAATGCTTCTCTAGATCAAACAATCCACACTTTCCCATTGCAGATTTTCCGGGGAAAAACAATAAGGATAAATTTTCCCGGGAAAGTTGCGCTGGATTTTCTTGAAAAAGTTGGTGGGTTTCGTTGGCTTCAAGGAAAATGGATTATGGGAAATGGTACGAGAAAATCACGATAACTTTGGAAGAGTCTGCATCCACCACAGAGGCGCCATGAAACGGAGGTTCGGTATATAGTGATTGACTTCCAAGGTTGTTGCTTTCTCAGGAAATTGTCTGATTCCTTTTTCTTACAAGAAAAGCATATTTTTTTTTCATATTATTATATATATATTTTTTGGTTAGTTGAATTTTTCAAATTTGTACGTATTTTTAAATTTGAGATTTATTTTTATATTATATTTAATATAAATAGATATATCATATATAAATATATTTTATATTATATTTTTAATGGAAAAGCGAATGAAAACTATGAAAAATAATTTATTTTTTTAAATTTAAAAAATTAAAAATTAATAATCTATGACGGATTAATGAAGTATTTTCTTTTTCACTTCTGGTGTTTCTGCTGTCGTTTATACTTGTTTACTGACAAGATAACGAGGGACACGTGGCAGAATGCAAAGGCCCAGGTTAGAGGGTGAGGCAATCCACAGAGACCAAATTTGCCAATGAATTTTTGAATTGCTCTCAAAACTTTATCCAAAAATCATGATCACCAGCAGCCTCACCAACATCCCAACTCTCCTCCATGCCCACACCACCACCAAGCTCCACAATCTCCCAGTGATCAAAGCTTCAATTTCAGCCCAACAAAATGTAACCTCTAATGGCAGAAGAATCATAATCACTACCATTTTAGCAGCTTCTGTAGCCCCTCCAGCTTTGGCTGAGAACTGGGGCGTTCGTTCATTCTTATGGGAACGTTTCTTTGAGCCTGATTTATCCCCTGAAGATTCAGTTGCCAGAATCAGGCAAACTGCTGAAGGCTTACATAGCATTAGAGACATGCTAGAAACTATGTCTTGGAGGTATGTCATCTTCTACATCAGGCTCAAGCAAGCCTATCTCTCCAAAGATTTGAAAATTGCTATGGCCACTTTGCCTAAAGCTCGCCGGCAACAGTACGTTGAGTTGGCTAACGACCTGGTTTCTAACATGGCTCGGGTATGTTTTTAATCAATCAGGTCGTAAATATGATTATAGCATGCATATGACAGTTGATTACTTTGTCTTCTTTTTTTTTCAGTTTGATCAATATGTTCGTTCTCCCAAGGTATATGAATCATATCTATACTATGAGAAGACGTTGAAGTCCATAGATGATATTGTGGCATATTTGGCGTAGAACACGCCTATATGTCTGAATTTGTATACATTTGATGCTTATCTAAATCGATCCTATTTCCCTTCAAATTATTAGTTTAGGCTCGATGAGTTTTAGCTCAGCAGTCTCTAGGACAGGAAAGTACGGCAAATTCCGAGTTTCATTGGTGTTTCTTCAAAAGAATATGTCCTTCAAAGACCAACACCTTATGTACCCACATCGAGTTTCTGGTTTAATCCAGTATTTGGAAACAGACATGGTGAAGTTTATTTATGGGATGAAAATACATTAGAAGTTCTTGTAATAATATACTAGATTTGAGAGAGAGACACAGCTGATGAAATAATAATCAAAATAAAAATGGTTACTGAGAAGAAAGAGCCTATGAGAGATCCAGATATTCGTTGGCAGAAGTTGCTGAATTGTTGGCAAATCGGGAGCCAATTGGCACTAGCATTCCCTTTATGTGCCAAGTATACAATGCCTGCTGCAGCAGAAGCCCCACAAGCGAGAAGACCCATCATAACCTTTTACATTTTTGAACATCAAATACTTGAGCTTTTAAGTTGATCAGGTCTTCGACAGTAATTCATAAAAAAAGAGGAAACAAAAACTACTACCGTATCAAAAATGATGAACATGATCCTGCTGGTTTTTGCTGAGCTCCGGATGATGTGAAAGATTGACAGGGGAAGAGAAAGAACAAGATATCCGCATACGACAGAGTTTGCAATCACAAAGAACCTGCAACACGTACACGGACAAATCTGCAAATATTGTATAGTAAACATAACAAGACTTCAAATTTTGGAGAAACGAGAAAGGACTACTTGCATGAACATAGGGAGGTCATTATACTCAGCCCTGAATTGGAAAGATTGAGATGAAAATGGAAGTGTTTGATTAGAAGTTCCCATGGCAACAGAGCTTCCTAATGTGCCAATAATTGCAAAAACTCTTAAAATGAGGTCTAGCATTGATACCCCTCTGGCTCTGTTTAAATTTAAACCATGCTTTGAGGTTTCATTATTTGATGCTTCACCAGCCTCCAGCGGTGCTGTCTTCGGGGGTGAGGACATGGACCCTTGCTTCTCTTTTCTTGGTTCCCTTCTTTTAGAGCTCTGATTCAGCTTCAGGATTATGCTAATTCAAGCTGAAATAGGTGGGAAGGCGGGGAAAAGTCTAGGTGTACGTAGATATGAATCAGCATAGCAAAGCAAAATTGGATTTTCTCAATGGAAGCAATGCTGAGTACCGACTAAAAGTGGGTATTAGTTGGTTTGCTTCTCTAAGCATCCCAGTGATAAGCTACATGGTGTAACTAAAGCCAAGATAATCCTGTCAGCCTGACGCTGAAGGTAAATGCAGGATCCTTATCCTTCTTCCTAGTCCCAGCAAATGACTTTCAAAAATCCTGAATTGGCGAGGCTAGGATACTCCAGTGCCTGGATCGTAAATCGTATCGTGGGCCACAAGCCCACCAAGTGTAGAGGGGTCTCACCGGTCAGGATCCAAGATCCAAATCTCATGTAGCGAGTTCAGATTCTGAAGAACATAAAAGACAGGCTGTAGAAGTGAGACTGTTAGGAATCAACCTGAGAGTTTGAAATTCCCTGATTATAATTTTGGCCTCTTCCATATTAAAAAATGATTGTGTTTCTTAAGAAAAATACTTCAAAATGGGATAATAATCCTCAGCATGCTTACCTTATGAGTAGTGTGCAAATGCATAACCATCGTAGATCTATCATGTGGGGAAGATGAAGTAGAAATGTAGCCAAGGACCACTTGCCGAGATTCTGATTAAAACCAAAGATGAATTACCTGAAAATGATTCCGGCAAGTCATCCTTGGCTGCACCACGTTACCTCACCTTGACATGCAAGATCCTACATGAAAGGAACTA
>CAOGCB010682531.1:0-19275 GCA_948266635.1 Cnidoscolus chayamansa
ATTAGGTAATCTATAGAATTGTACACTGTTCTGCATCATTTGCAGCAATGTCGGCTTAATCTCAAACTGATTAGCATTTACTGGTGGTCGAACTACTCCTTGTTGCGAACCCATAAGGCTTGGAATTACATAATCCATTAGCTTTTGCTACTGCGGTGGTTGATTTGGTTCATTCATAATTCCTGAAATTCATTTCTTCTTTTTCTTCTTTTGACTTGACAAAAAATTTCTCAATCTCCGGATGATATTCCCCTAATTCTTTATTCGTAGACCTAGTGTTCGGCATACACAATGATGAATCAATATTCTTGCCAAAGGCTGTAATTAGTATTTAACATAAACTAAATAAAATAACCTAAGTGTATATATATAAGCATAGAACATCATTGCAAATATCACATAAAAGTTTTTCACAAATGACAAAGCACCGTTTCCCGGCAACGGCGCCAAAAACTTGTTGCTTGATAACCCGCAAGTATATGGATCGCAATGTAGTAATAAAAAGATCGCTCCCACGAGGAACGAGTTTTGTCCACCTATTACTCATTTTCATGTCGTGTTTGCAATAATATGGTAATTCATAATTATTTTTCTAATCCTGATAAAAATTATAAACATTAACTACTAATCTAGTTATTTTCAGAGATACAGCAACTCAATTAAAATTGGATCATGCCTTTTAAATTCTTTCCCTTAATCAAAACTCGGGTTTTAGGAACTCAATTTTCTTAAATGCATTCAGTTAGTTTTAACCAACCTCTCTGTCTGAATCAAAGTCATATAATACATCTATATCTAGATGTATTCTATTCCTTAATTCAACAAGATATCAATCTAAAACTTCTTTTGATTAGTACAATAAGCTAGCATTAATTCCTGTCAAAATAAGTTAGAAATATTTAATGCACTTTATTTTAACCATTATCATGCTTAAAATAAATGTTATATTATTGAGATGGAAGGTTTAATTTCCTTCTGAGAACAACCATTTCCATTAACAATCACATTCAAGAGTCAATAACATAACTTTAAGAAACTTTTCATTCATAAAATCCACATTCATACAATGCTAGTTTTGATAAGAGTAATGAAATATAACAAACAAAAGATCTTAATGAACAGAAAGAAGATTAAAAAACTAATCACTTCTGTCACTTTGAGGGCGTCACACCTCGAGGAATCTTCTGATTTGTTGTTAGGCTTGATCACTAGAATGGCTCTCGCCTATTATGGAAAATATTGCTTCTGAGTTCCTACTGTAATTTCTCTGGTTTTTCTACTATTTCTTCATCCCCTTTCTTGCTTCCTTAATTAAATATTTATAGAGAATTGATGTTGGAAGTTGTAGATGCCGTTGGTTGATCAGTTGGGGTAGTTTTTGGCCGATTTTATCAACTGCCACCGAACAGACACTTTGAAGCAACATGTCTACTCGACCAGCTTTCAGTTCTGCCCCTGCTGAATGTCGTGTCGCGATTGTGCAATGGAAGTCGCGCTCGCGACTTGACCGCCAAAGCTACTGTATAATTTCAGGCACAAATTGTGATCTTGAAGCCTCAAGTCGTGCTCGCGACTTTCTTCCTGTTTTGAATATTCAGCCCCAATTTCACCTTTTCAATTCTCTTTTTGCTAGGATTTCCTCAATCCAAAGCTTGACTTAACACCTGCAAGTTTTCTAACCCAAAACTACAAGAAACATATAAAACATAACAAAAACACACTAAATCACACAAAATAAATTAATGAAAAATGCTATTTTGGTAATGACATCAAATATATGCATAGTTATTATGGTGGGACACCCTCTATCCAAGCTTCCTATAGTTCGGGTAGGGGATTCCACATGATGGTTTTCCTGATTGGGTTAGGTCTATATCCATTTCATATTATAAATAGTTATTAAATGTTTTTAACAAATTAAATATTTATTATTAAAATATGGATACAACATGAATAATTTAAGAAATGGAAGAATGGTAAGTTACAAAAAATGACCAACTGAACCCTGATTTTGTCATGTTTTTTAATATTTCATGTTTAAATTATTGATTTTCTTAAGATTTGATTAGCTATATTGAAATTTTGATAGAGTATCCAATAATTAATTAGTTATTATCCATAGATATTCATTCATTGTCCTACTCGCATATAATGTGAGAGGGCATTGAATTGTCTTCATAGATAGTTCATGAATGCATACTCTACTAGTAATAGACGTGAAATATTTTTTCATATATTTGGAGAGATTCCTTTAGTTATTTCCTTTTGTTCTCTAAATTCATATTTCACGTTGTGCATTTGGAGAACTACGACGAAATGATGTCGAAATGTTTATAAATATATGAAGAAATTTCAATGTTCATGTTAGGTAGATGTAATTCTTTTTTGAATGGGTTAGGTCCATATCCATTTCATATTGTAAATACATACTATATATGCCTAAGAAATTAGATGTTTATATTGAAATAGGGATACAACATGAATAGTCCCTGAATACTAGATTACTACAAAATGGCCTACTGAACATTGATTTTGTAGTTGGACTGGAAAGATTTATAGGGTTTACATGTAGCAAACCAATATTTATGGATAGGAATAAAATTAGATGTCCATGTAGAAAATGTAGCAATCGAAAATACATGGTTGTAGATGATGTCAAATTACATCTTATGAAGTGGGGATTTAGACTAGATTATTATGTGTGGGATTGACACGGTAAATTGTATATTGCTTCAACAAATCAAGTTGACTTCACAAATCAAACTACAAAGTCTGATTGTAGATCAATAACCGTTATAGACATGTGGTCTTTAATGCTGCTGGTCATAATTTTCAAAGTACGACTTCAGTTTCTCTCAATAAGGAATATGAGAATATAAATAAACTTTCTAATCCAGAGTCTCAAAAGTTCTTTGACATGCTAAAGGCGATTGAAGAGGAATTGTGGCCTAGTTGTGAAAGGCATTCTCAATTGTCAGTAATTGGTCGACTATTGAATATTAAATCTAAGCATCATTTATCTGAGAGATGCTATGATACAATTGTTAATTTCATTAGTGAAGTCTTACCAGATGATAATAAGTTTGTAGATAATTTCCATAAGATGAAAATTCTTATTCGTGGGTTAGGTCTACCATTAGAAAAAATTGATTATTGTAGGCTTGGTTGCATGATTTATTAGGGAGAAGATAGTTGTTTGATGGCTTGCAAATTTTGTGGGCAAGTAAGATATAAGAATCGAAGTGTATTAAGAAAGGAAAATGTAGCATTTAAGTGGATGTATTATTTTCCTTTGACACTAAGACTTTAGAGACTTTATGCTTCAAGAGAAATAAGTGGCAATATGCTATGGCATAATGAGCATATCATGGAAAATGATTTAATGTCTCATCCATCTAATTTTGAATCTTGTAAGAACTTTAATCGTACTCATCCAACATTTGCTATAGAAAGTAGAAATGTTCAGTTAGGATTGTGTACTGGTGGATTTCAAACATTTGGCCAATCGGGACAATAATACTCATGTTGGTCGATAATAATGACTGTCACGTACGCTTATTAGGGCCTAGGAGATTAGGTGTCTAATTAAGCTATAATTGAGAACTTGAATGCATGATATATGTTATGCAAAATGATGTGATATGTGCTTGATATATATGACATGTCAAATTATGAAAGAATGTTAAAAACGGTATGATACTTGTTTACTTGTAAGTATGCATGTGATATGCAATTTGTATGCGACTAGTGTGTATGTATAAGTTGCATGAGATATGATAAATAAGTAAGCAAATATGAATGAGCAATGTGGTACACAAATGAGAAATACATGATCTTTGAAATATATAATTTCTAGTAGAGAAAAGAGAGACATACAAGTGTGAGATACACTTAGAAGTGAAACAAAAATATACAAATGAAACTAAGTGGGCAAGGGTATATATGTATAGATAAATGAATGTATGCAAAACTAAAGTATTTGAATTAATGAAAGAATGATTATAGAAGTAAAAGGATGACAATATATACAAGAACTAGAGGTATGTAGAATGTAGGAAGTAAATAAGTTAAAATGTGAAAAAAGACAAAATTGTAAGTTAGTGAACATATAAATAAGGGAACAAGATAAGTAAAAAAAAGGATTAGAAGGAAAAAGGAAGAGGTGGCCGATCTAGGAAGTAGGAGTTGGCACCGTCCAAGCCAAATAAAGAGAGAAAGTTGGGAGAAATCAAAAGAGAAAGAGAGAGAGAAGTCGAGCAAAGAAGAGAACCCATAAGAAGAAGGAGCTAGGGTTGCTAAATCTTGAAAGAAAGGTGAGGTTTAGAGCTAACTAAGTGAGGTTGAAGTGAAGGAGGTGCTAAGAAGGTGAAAGGCAAAGAGAAGACCTTTTCAAATAGGTAAGAGATGGTTTGTATAGTTTTTGTGAATTGTAATACCTATAAATGGATGAAGAAAAGCTTGAATGATGAATTGAGTTGGAATTATTTGCTTTAGGATGTGATTTAGATGATTGATTGTGTAGAAGGTGTGAATGGTTGTTGGAGAGACTGTTTAGCATAGTAGTTCAAATTTTGTTCTTGTTTCGAAAGACATTTAATATCCAGAAATATTTAATAATATACCAATAGAAAGTTGTGAATATTGGCTATAATTGTTTAGACTATCATTTCACCAAATTCCATCGTTGAAGTCATGAAAATACTATGAGAATAGGTAAAGGTCCAAAACTATCGAACTACAAGTTCCAGCGCATGGCATTAGGTTTTCTTTAGTTTGAAGGCTTTAATGATCAAATTAATTCATGAAATTTCATATTTAGATTATTTAGTATGTTTGCTACAACTTTCATGTTTTGAATTTTGTCAAAAATAGAATCTAAATTGGTCAAAATGGTTAAACAAGCTAGACATGTCAAATGAGACCTAGATAATATTATATGATATACTGAAAATGTAAGAAACGTGTTTTGCACCCAAATGGATTCCAAATGACATGAAATTTTGTGTAAAACTTTAATTGTATGTTAACATAATGTATATGAAAAATGAGCATGAACTGGGTTGATTGGAGATACGAATTAGTTAAATGAGTGCAGAAAGGTATATAAGAGTGTGTTATGCAAATAAAATAATATGAAAAATATCCAAATGATTTTAGATGGTAACCAAATTTGATAGGCAACTTCTACAATGTGGTAAGGAAATATAGTTAAAATTTTAGACTAAAACGAATTGAATTATATGGTCAAATAGAGTAGAACAACAAGCTACTAGCAATGGAAGTTTCATTTTGGGCAGTAGACTTTAGCTAAGTAAAAAGTGACCTTAATGAACTTAGAATGAGCTCTTCACAAATCAAGGTGGGTGTAAGAGGCATCTAATTTCTTTTGCTCAAATTACCAGACTTTTGGCAATTAACACATGACTTGCAAAAGAGAAATGAATCATGATACAAACTAGGCCAATACAATCCACTCTCCAAAATTTTTCTTGTCGTCTTATTAGGCCAGAATGGTCGGCACATGCATTTGAGTGACAAGACCGCAGAACTGACTCTACTTCATAATCTGGATGCACCTCCTTATTACTTGATCAGAATAAATCTTCCACATAAAGTGTTCATCCCAAATGTAGTATCAGGAGTGCTCCTTTATTTTATCCTTTTCATTTTAGTCAAGTCGTTAGGCAAATAGTGTGAAAAAATATAATTGACAATATCAACATACCATGGTAATTTTTCAGAGGCAGAGAGGGCAAATTCGTTTTGGGAATTCATCTCTGAAATAGGTTGTATCTTCATTGATAGGCAATCTACTCAAATGATCAGCTACCAAATTTTTCGATCTTTTTTTTATCTTGAATCTCCAAGTCGAACTCTTACAGCAAAAGGATCCACCTTATCAATCTTGGTTTGGTCATTTTTTTCTTTAATAGATATTTGAGGGTTGCATGGTCAGAGTAGACTATCACTTTGGATTCTAATAAATAGGAACAAAATTTATCTAGGGAAAAAACAATTTCTAGCAACTCTTTTTCAGTAGTTGAGTTGTTGCATTATGCACTGTCGAGTGTCCTAGAGGCATAGTAAATTACATATGGGTCTTTATGACGCTGTCCAAGCACTGCGCTCAGAACTTGATTGCTGGCATCACACATTATCTCGAACGGTCTACTCCAATAAGGTGATTGGATAATCGTAGTAGTGATAAGCATCTCTTTAAAAGTATCAAAAGCCTTTTTGCAAGAATCATCAAACTGGAACTCCATAACTTTTTGTAGCAATCTACAAAGGGGTTGTGATATCTTTGAGAAATTTCTTATAAACTTCCTGTAAAATCCTGCATGTCCAAGGAATGAACTAATCTCCTATACACATATGGGGTAAGGTAATGATTTAATAATATCAACTTTCAATTTATCAACTTCAATTCCCTTGTTAGAAACTATGTGACCTAAAATTAATCCTTGGTTTACCATAAAATGACATTTCTCATAATTTAAAACCATATTTGTTTCTAAACATCTTTCTGTAATTTTTGTAAGGTTAGAGAGACATTCACCAAATGAGTTTCCATAAACAGTGAAATCATCCGTAAATACCTCAATAATATTTTCAACAAAATTTGAAAAGATACTAACCATACAACATTGGAACGTGGTTGGTGCATTGCAGAGTCCAAATGGAATTCTCTCGAAAACATAAGTTCCAAAAGGGTAGGTAAAGGTGGTCGTATCTTGGTCTTAAGGTGCTATTGGTATTTGGTAAAATCATGTGTATCTGTCAAGATAGCAGTAATGGGATTTTCCCGCTAGCCTTTCTAACATTTGGTCAATGAATGGCAGGGGAAAATGGTCCTTCCGGGTGGAGGCATTTAAATTCCTGTATTCGATACACATGTGCCACCCATTTTGGACGTAAGTTGGAACCATCTCTCTGGTTTCATTTTGCACAATTGTTATGCTTGTCTTTTTCGGAACAACATGTATTGGGCTTACCCACTTGCTGTCAGAAATTGGATAGATAACCCCAACATCAAGAAGTTGCATAATTTATTTTTTGACGAAGTCCATCATCAAGGCATTCAACCTCCGCTTTGTTTCTCTTGTAGGTTTATTGTCTGGCTCCATTAGAATTCTATGCATGCAAGTTGAGGGGTTGATCCCTTGTATGCCGGCTATTGTCTAGCCGATGGCTCTTTTGTGTTCCCTCAAAACCTGAATTAATTCATTTTCTTCCAGCCATTCTAATTTATTAGAAATAATTACAGGTAAAGTTTCACCTTCTCCAAAGTAAGCATACTTGAGATGTCTTAGCAATGGTTTGAGCTCTAACTTTGGTGCCTCCAAAAAATATAATGAGAGTTTAGTATGAGTGTTAGGCAATTCAAGTTTTGGAACAAAAATTTTCAAAGGTAGACTACCTTCTAGCTCACTTACCAGATCAAACAACTATTCACTCAAGACAAAATAATCAACTAATGACTTAATATCATTTTCGCATAAAATAGTTTGCAACTCATCTTCCTGACTCATCTCAAAAATTTATTGTACCAATGGTTCAACAATATCAATTCCACACACATTAAATTCATTAGTGGGATGTTTCATAGCATCATACATATTAAATTTCATTACCTCCGCATTGAATTCCTTAGTTAAAGTTCCATCATAAACATCAATCTTAGTTCTTGCTATAGTTAAAAATGGTCTTCCTAGCAAGATATCATTGGTTCTAGGGGAATGATCATCGTCCATATGAACCACATAAAAATCTGTTGGAAAAATTAATTCATTAACTTGAACTAAGAAATTCTTCAATATCCCATCCCGATAGACAGTTAATTTATCAACCAATTGACTCACAATTCTAGTTTCCTTTAAAGGACCAACATTTAGGGACTTGTAAATTGATGAAGGCACTACATTTATTGAAGCCCTCAAATCACAAAGTGCATTTTGAACACCAACATTACCAATTTTACAGGGAATAGAAAGCATACCTCTGTTCGTGTACTTTTATCGCAACTTTCTTTTAATTACCGCAGACACACTTTCCTTCATACTTACCTTCTAGAATCCAACTTCTTCTTATTTGTTCATTGTTACAGACGGATTTTAGGACCTAGAAGTTTAGGTACCTAAAAGGATGTAATTGGCAAGAAATTGATTAATTGATGTAAGGAATAGAGTTAAGAAGTGAAAACTAGTATAGAAATTGAAAAGTAAAGTAGTGAAACAAAAGTAAGGTAAAATGAAACTAAAGGGAAATGTTTAAGTGAGACACATGAAGGGTTAAAGAAATATGTATTTTGTAGAGCAAAATGAAAATAAAATAGAAATGATAAGTAAATGAAATAGAAAATAAAAGGGAAAAAGAAAAGAAAAGAAAGGAAAAATAGGAAAGAGAAAAGTAAAAAGTAAAAGGGAGAAAAGTCAACAAAAGGGGCTTAAAGGGATAAGTATCACCCTTAAGCACCGTTTAATCACAAATTGACAGCAAACAAGAAAGGGAAAGTGAAGCAACGGGAGAGAAGGGAGAGAAGGGAGAGAAGAGAAAAAGAGAAAGGAAGAAGAGGAGGAAGAAGAAGAAGAAGAGGAAGAGAAAAAGAATTCAAAAGGTTAGTTTTATGTAAACTTATGCTTTTGAAGTAATCAAATTAACTTTTGATGGAAAAAGAGGAATTAGGGTTAGACTTAGAATTTGACCTAGAATCTGGAAATTTGTTGATGGTGCTGAAAACATGAGTTTGGACTTGAATCAAAGTAGAAACTACTAAAGAATTGAGAACTAACTAAAGAAGTGAAATATGGGAATTTGACAGCATGAACAGTAATCTTGTGTCACTGTTTCGAGGACTCATATGATATTAGAAATTGACAAATGATATACCGGTAAAAAGCTTAGGATGTTAGCTACAATTGTCTACAAGACCAAATTGTGAAATTAGATGAAATGGTGGATGAAAAAGTGGGAAGAACACATGTAGGTCAATCTACCAATTCTGGAATTTTAGTATAAGGCAGTAAACGTTTTCAATGATTTGGAAACCTTAATGAAGTGATAAGATTATGAGATTTGGCATGAACCTAGTTTAGGTTGTTAGATAAAAGTTACATGTTGAGAACTTTGGCTAGAATTGAACTTAAAGGGATCAAAAGAGGAACTAAAGGGGAGGAGATAAATTCTACAGCAAATCTGCAGAAATGGGACTTTGGTGGTTTTGTGACTTAAAGGGGGGTTCAAATGATGTAGAACTTTGAGTTTAACTTTGTCAACATGAGGTACAACTAGAAATAAGAATTTGAGATCAAAATAAATTGAATTGGTAGAGAAATGAGTTAGAAATGCTAGAGATTTGTGAATGAGGTATGAAAATCAGTATGGAACTTAAATTGGCTAGAAAATGACTCAAATGAGTTTAACATGAACCAAAACTTTGAGAACACTTGGGATGGAAGGTCGCGACATAGGTTCGCAAGCGCGACCTGGGATCAAGCCAAACTTATGCCTTCTGGCATAAGGTCGCGACCGCGACAATGAAAGTCGCGATTGCGAAAAACGTTCAGAGTTAGACAGAAACTTTTTGCGAGCGCCAAATAATTCGCGACCGCGACAAAGCCAGGACTCGGGCATAAACCTTTGGGAAAAGTCGCGACCGCGACAAAGGGATTTGCGATTGTGAAAATGCCAAAATTAGGCAATAACTTCTCCCGACCGCGACCAAGGAACTCGCGACCGCGATAAGGCTGAAAACTTAGGCATTGACTTTAGGCGAGGAAGTCGCGAGCGCGACTTGGGAATTCGCGACCGGGAATTGTCTCTGCCAAATAGAAATATTAGGGAAAAGTTAAGATTTAAACTAAGTTTTGAGACCTTAAGGAACTGTGATGCAAACTTATCCCTTACAGGATGAGTGGTGGTTTCACTATAGAGAAAGTAGGAAATCACTGTTCATTCTGTGGGAGGCATGTAATAGGGGTTGTGACTTTCATAGATACTTCAAAATTTCGCATACCGAGGTACTTTTTTGATGGCATCAAGTAAGGGAATATTTACCCAAACTATGTGAAAAGTCTCTAGAATTTCTTTCTCATCTCTTCCATTTCTTGATTTTTCCAAGTGTTCTAGAAAAGGAGGTTTAATTGCAATTACGTCAGGTTCAGCTTGTTTACGTTCGCCTCATTGATTTTTTTTCTTTTTCGGATCAACCAACTCAATTTCTTCCTTTGTATCTCCCTTATGCCCACAACATGTCTCACGAGGAATGTCATGTAATTCCCTTACACTTCTTAATGTCACAGTATTGACGTTTTATCTAGGATTTTACATCTTATTGTGAAGGCAAATGCCCTTGGGACTCTATTTTACTCATGGATGATGCAATTTGAGATATATGTCCCTCCAAGGTTTGGAACCTTGCTTCTATAGATTGTTGAAATTTTCGGTGGATTGTTGAAGTTGTTGGGTGGATTGTTAAAGTTATTGTGTGCTGGCAGCCAAGCTTTTCACCATATCCTCTAGAGAAGGCTCTGATCCTTCTCTATTCTGATATCTAGGATTAAATGGCCTTCGTTGGAAATTCTGAGGATGTGGGTTATTTTGTGGTGCTGAATTGTATTGAAGATTGGGATTATCCCTCCATCTTGGATTATACGTGCTGGCATAAGGATCATATCTCATTGATGTATGTCCTAGAAATCCCCATGATGCATTCACTTATTCTGGATTATCTTCTCAAAGTGTAGGACACATGTCGATTGGATGGTCCAGTTGAGTGCAAATACCTTATAATTTCACTAGCCGCAATGGTGTCTGAGCTACCACAAATTTCTGAACCAAATCGGTTAGTTGAGAAATTTGAGATTGCAAGAATGATGTGCTTACCTCATGAACCCTCCTTGGTGGCTCCTGGTTGGTCCCAAAATTTTAAGCATTTGATGCCATGATGCTAATCAAATTTCGAGCTTCTTGAGGTGTTTTATTGACAATAGCTCCTCCACTTGCATCATCCATCATCTTTCTCTCGATATAGCACAATCCCTCATAAAAATATTGCATGAGGTTTTACTCTGTGATCCCATGTTGTGGGCACGATGAACACAATCTTTTGAATCTTTTCCAATAGTCATGCAACATCTCTAAGTCCTTTTGCTTGATGGAACATATCTCCTTTTTTATCTAAGCAGCTCTAGTTGCTAAAAAAAATTTATCAAGAAATAATCTGGCCATATTGTCCCACGTAGTAATTTTTTCAGATGGTAGATAATAAAGCCAATTTTTTGCTACATCTGCAAGAGAAAAAGGGAAGGCTTGCAGCTTGATTTGTTCGAGAGTCACTCCTTGCGGCTTCATCCCATTGCAGACAACATAGAATTCTTTCGAGTGCTTGTATGGATCCTCATTCTCCCTTCTACAAAAGATGGGCAACATCTGGATCAGGCCAAATTTCAATTCAAAAGGGACAATGAGGTCTTCATATGTGATGCACAATGGTGTATGGTATATAGGCGCAACAGCCATTTCCCTGAGTGTTTGATTATTCACAGCCATAGGATATGTTCTTCAAGTTCACTAAATGTATCTTCTTGAAGGTCAAACTCTGGCTCACTTATAGTTCCTTGAATCGTAGATCTTTTAGAAATGGAGGCCAGTTTCCTTAGCTTTGTCTGCTTGCTTAGTCTTTTCGCAATTTTCTCGATTTTACTGTCAAACTCTTATTCACCTGTAGGAGAAAATCGAGACATACAACAAAATTAGGAATTAAATTTCACAAAAACACTTCCCTAGGAACGGCGCCAAAATTTGATGGGTGTCAAAACCACAAAAAATAAATTCTTATTCCCATATTAAATTTGTAGTAGTGGACAACGAGATCGATCCCATAGAGAAGTGTTGGAAATTGAATTCCTTCTAGAGCTAATAAATAAGCAAATTTTGTCGTGAGAAATAAGAAATCTGTAAATGAAAGGAAGGAACCAGAAATAAATTTTTATCAAAACAAATATCAGTAGAAAACTTCTTCGGTTAGAGGTCCAATCTCAATTTCGGATTTGTTACTTGATCATTGGTGTAAGAATTATTTCTCACCTAATTCACTAAGTTAGTTCTAGTTGTCAAAAATGTTTTTAATCTAACAACTGCATTAATAAATAAAAAGACCAGACTCTAACCAATGAATTCAAGACACTTGATTCATTTAAGCTAGCCTACCTTATTTCATAAGAAAATTTATATATGTGCTAGGTATATGAACCTCTTGATTTACCATTAATTACAGGTTTAGAAGACAATTATGGATCCACTAACCTATATGGCAGAACACAACTCGAGTAAAGCAAACAACAGTGCCAATTGGACGTTTATAGGAATTATGTTAAACAAATTCAATAAAAATAAATTGCTAATTAAATAAACGAAGAAATCAGATAAGAACAATTAAACCTCTCAAGTAGAATAAACTGAAATCTTGGTTAGCTTCCAACCGAAATAAAAAATGTTTAGCTGATGACGGCCATTAGAAACAATAAGAAAAACTAAGAGAAAATTTACTTTAGTTGCATATCCTATTAATAAGGAAAATCCTATAAGACCATACCTATCCTATAGATTAGAGATATGAAGTTTTAACTAATTCTTTTTTATCATAATCTACTAAAATCGTGGCTACATAGTCTTTGATTTTCATGCCTCTTCTAATAATGTTCAAATTTCAATTTGATTTCTTCTATCTTAATTTATTTATTACTCCTACTCTGTGGCGCCCACAATGAATATTCCCATAAGTCTTGTGCCCATAATTCTAGCACCGTGAAATCATTGTGTTTTCAAATTCAACCTGTAAAAATTCAAACTTGTCAGCATAACCATTGTTTTCAAAGTAATTTACCAAAATTATGCCTACATTAATCACATAAAAACAACAAAAAATACTAATTGACACCTCCCCACTCTTAAATTGAGCTTATTTCATGTAGAGGTCAATCTTTGCTTCAACTCTTGGTAGCTCTCTTCGTACTATTTTGATCACACAAATTTCTAATTTATCTATGTGAATTTAGTCATAAGAGTAGCAATCTTGGAGAAATCTTGCACAAATTACCTATAGTAACCAGCAAAACCCAAGAAACCCATAATCTCAGTCACTGTAGGAGGTGTAGGTCAGTCTGCTACTACCTCCACTTTCTTAGGATCAACCTTAATGACATGTTTTGAGATGACATGACCTAAGAAAGTGATTCTCCTCAACTAGAATTCACATTTCGAGAACGTTGCATATATATGATGTTCTCTCAATGTCTGTTAAACCATCCTTAGGTGTTAGGCATATTCTTCTTGATTTATGGAATGCACCAAGATATCATCAATGAAAAATTTCACAAAGCGATCCATAAATGGTATAAATACAATGTTCATGAGATCCATGAATGTTGCAGAGGCGTTGGTTAACCCAAACAACATTACCATGAACTTATAATGCCCATACCTGATTTTGAACATTGTCTTTGCTACATCACCTTCCTTAATTCTTAGGTAATGATAGCTTTATCTCATATTTATTTGGAGAAGCAACTCGTTCATGCCAACTGATCAAATAGATCATCAATTCTGTGCAAAGGGTATTGGTTCTTCATTGTCCCCTTATTCAGGTATATGTAATCAATACATAATCTCATAATTCTGCCTTTTTTCTTTACAAACAACATTTGAGAACCCCATGGTGAAGTACTAGGCTTGATAAGGCCTTTATCTACCTGTGGACACAATAATTTATCTGGTACCTTAATGAACATCATGAATAGACAATAGGCTTAAGAGAAACCTCGAAGGAAGTTTGGACCTAGACCGAACCAAAAGTTGATAACAGGCCCAAGGACAAATCTGTCAGTCAGCACCGAGCCAAAACATGCGGTGAGATATCATGTCTCGCCCACCTTGAATGGAGATGTGTCTCTCGGTGTCACCCTATACTGCAATATGGGGGACAGACCCCCTGGACACCACCCCTTGGACTATTATGTTCTCATGATGGTTGATAAAACCTAACTGCTGCAGACAGAAATTTACCATTGATATCGACCCTTCAACTCTCATCAAATTAGATCAACGGTGCAACACGATGCTAGCATGGCTCGTGTCATGTGCCCGATCAAAGCTTTTATGCCCATGCAAAAAAGTCCATATTCATTTTGCGATGGAAGCCATTGGATTCAACCCTTCTCTAATCTCTAGCATTAGATTGGGACAGTCACTTCCCACTAAGTAAAAACCTTGTTCAGGTCACATCCTTTTCTACCTCGAGCGACCCATTGAATGCGGCTGAGTCGACTATCACATTTAATGTTCTGTGTGTCTTTAAACATGGGCCACAAGATGGCCCCTTTAAAAGGGAGCCATCCAAATGAAAAGGGAAAAAACATATAGATACCACACTCCACACCATTGCAGAGGGGGCTTTTTTTTCTTTTGGAAAAGAAGGGATTGGTTCTTCTTGAGAAGAGGGGAGCTTTCCAAATCGAATTTTACAAGAAGGAGAACAATGAAGAAAAGGAAGATTATAAAGGAAGCAGAAGAGAACAAGAACCAGGGAAGAATGAAGGATATTCTTCTAGTAAAAGGAAGAAATCCATCCATTAAAGCCCTAAGAACTACCACTCTGAAAGGCTCTCAATTGGAAGATTCTCCCTTCTCCCAAACCCTTTAGGTGAGCTCTATCATCAAGCATATACATCCTAAATAGCATCCATATTTCCTTCAAAGAATGATTGAGTTTTACTTGGGTTTTAACTCGTGTTTTAAACTAAACCATTTGAGCCATCTTTCAAAGAAATCAGAGGTTTTCTACTTAGTGGATTCACCCATTGTTAAAAATATATTTTAAAAGATTTAAAAAAAATATAGACAGCATAATAGCCTCACATCCCATTAAGGATGGAATTACTCATCATTGAGTCCATTCCTCCTCATACATGGGAACATTGAAAGATCCTATGGGGGGAGGATCGACATGGTAATCTAAAGACCGTTGTTGTTGACGTGATCTCGAAGTGTATGACTGAAAAGATACTTACCCTACAGGGACAAGGTAGGGTGCCTAACACCTTCCCCACGCGTGCAAAGAACTCTGGACCTCAGATATCTCGACATCCACCAGTGTCTTATCCTAGGACATACGATAATTTTCTCTGGTTTCCTTCAAAATCGGGGTGGTGACTCACAATCTCTCTTTCTGTGGCAGGATGGCATTGCGTAGGGGAATGATTCCCTCGTGACACTACCAGATCCTACAATTGTACTTTTAGCTCCTTCAATTCTATAGGTGTCATTTTGTAATGTGGAATAGATATAGGCATAGTGCATGATAACAACTCAATCTCAAACTTTATCTCCTTATCAAGTGTCAATCCTATAAGGTATTTAGGAAATACATTTGAAAGCTCTCTTATTATCGACACTAACATAGGCTCTCTAACATCATAATTTGTCCATCTAACATGGTTATATATCCCTGACACCCCCTCCTAAATAGTTTATGTGCTTGCACAACAGATATCAAACTAGTGAGCATACTTAACATGTCCCTTTGAAAGATCACATATGTTTTGACTTGTCCTATGAATCTAACTACCTTGTTCCTACAGTCCAAGGTATCATCATCTATAGAGAGCCAATCCACATCCATAGAATGATGTTAAAATTACTCAAATCTAGAACCACCAAATTAGTTGGAAGGCATCTGTCCACTATAAAGACTAAGTAACATTAACACATCATTTCTATAAATGTCGGATCACCTTTGGGTCCATTGACCCATAAGGGACACTCCATTTGAGTAGTCATCAACCCCACACTACTCACAACCCTCGGTGAGATAAAGGTGGGAAAGGCACTTGGGTCTACAAACATATGGACTTATGAGCATCCAACCAAAACATTACCTAACTTCATTGTGTTAGAGGTGTTAGCCTCTTGTTGGGTCATGGCAGAGATACATGTCGGGGCCATCGAGCCTCATACTGGTGCCACGAATGAGGAACTTGATCCTCGACCTCTACCTCTTCTCTGTGAAGCTGCTGATGGAACTGGTCTAGCAATCAACTGGGCTATACTGCCCAAAGTCATATGATGTGTTTGTCTCGTCCTCATCATGGTGTGACGCTATCTAGCCATATGTCATTCCTAACCACATTGATAGCAAGTATGGGATCCAAATCTGCAAGACCCTTTTATAACTTGCCACCATTGGCACATGCTGTTCTTTTCTGAACTCAAATTAGAGCCATCGCCCATTCCTAGTCTAGACTTCAACCGATTATAGAATTTGTGCTTCTTGGACTCTTATGAGCTTTATTTTCTTTCTTATCACCTAAATCTACGTTTACAAGGGAAGTGAGATCAAACCCCCCTACATCTTTAGCTATAAGAATAACATATTTTCTAATATAGCCCCTAAGTAACCCAAGTATGGAAGTCCATAACACAAGGTGGGTATGATGGGTAAAAAGAAGAATATAGCATATATAGATAGTAGGGTGGATAGTTATGGTATCCTGATGTGTCACTTGTAAGGTATTTATAACAACTCTCATAACCGTATTCAGGTGGTGGAGGTGCATACTCATGTTTTGATACAACTCCCTGTCCACTTTCAAACCCCTACATTCCTCCTCCTACTCCCATCCTTATGTTTTCATCTCTTTTATCACTAACATTTCTAGCTTGAGGATTCCATATGGACATCCTTGCAGGTTCTATTCTAACTCTGTGTACATCAAAGGACCTTCAAGAGTTGCTTGATGCCTTTCTCTGTGAGCTCTGCTAGCTCTTTCTCTAGCTATAAAGGTATTTGGGAGATTCTTCATCCCCTCATTCTAGGGTGAAGCTCCTAAACAATTTAGTAGATGTATGAAACACTCTTATTATAAATTTTGAAAATAAATCAAACACATCAATATCATAACCAATAGTTGACGTGTCACCATATAAACTCATCATCATTCATTTCATATTCATATCATACTTCATTATATATATAACATTTAACATTGACTCCATATTGGATGTGTACTACCCATAGAGTGAGATATGATTTTTGAACTTGATTTTAAAACTATCAATGTCTAAAGGGGTTATGAGAAAGGAAATTAATGGATAGACAAATGATAGATTTTAGAAATTCACCTAAGTGTGCAGACAAATTTTGAAAATCATTATTGTTTTGGCTAAGAATGAAATAAGAACAGATCAATAGACAATTGTCATTAAAATCACCAATCAACTGATGCAATTGTGTCTATCCAATTTATATTATCCACTTCAATCGTAAGGTGTTGTGAATTTCAAGTTTGGACACATAGTACTTAGTTAACTAGAAACAATTCAAGAATGTAGAAATTTAGTCCAACTCAAAACACTATTCACATGGCAAGTTTGCAACATTACTATATTCTTTTAGACAAAGGATAAATAGCTAACTAGAAACCAATTACAAACAATTAGCATATCAATGAACAACTAACTGAAAGATCATCACAATAATCACATAATCATCATTTATCATCATAAGACAATCAATTTTTAGTAATTCACAATAAAGACATTATATCAATAATTGCATACCAGAAATAATTAAAGAAAGCACAAAATGGTCTTGAGCATGATGTTCCAATTTTAGCAAACTATTTTTAAGACATAGTAGAAGCATGTCAAGTTCTCAAAATCACAAGATAGAACTTTTCTTATGATATTCACACAACATCTCAACTAACTGAATGAGTTTCACAAAATTCAACTTTTGTTTAGCTATATCAATCATTCCTAATTCTCTCATTGTTCTGTAGAATCCTTTTTCATTTAAAGGCTTTAGTAAGAGATCAACAAAGTATTTTTTAGTAGGCACAAATTTCACATAATATCTTCATTTTGGACATGATCTCAAATAATGTCTGATTTCTATATGTTTAGAACTAGGATGCTACACTGAATTCTTAGTTAAGTTGATAGCACTAATGTTATCACATCTAATGGGCACGTGATCAACTTTTGTTCCATAATTCTCAAGTCGTTGTCTCATTCAAAAGTATTTGATCAACACAAATTCCTACTGCAACATATTCAGTCTCAATTGTACATAATTGAGGATTGCCTTTTACATATCCTAATCATTGACTAGCATCTAAGGTGCTTTTTCTATGTAGTTTAATATCAACAAAATCAAAGTCATCATATTCAACAATCAAAATTTTCACACTTAGAATACCATTGTCCAATGGAACATGTACCAGCAAGATATTTAAACATTCTTTTTACAGCAATTTAATGAGATTCTCTAGAAGATGACTAAAATCTTGCACATAAACACATAGTGAAATAAATTTCAAGTTTTGATGTAATCAAATAGAGAGGTGAGCTCATCATACCTCGTTTTAGCCTTTGATCAATTTCTTTACCATTTTCACCTTTATCTTTTTGATGTTTGTGTTCATAGGAGTACTTAAGCTTTTCAAGTCACCCATTTTGAATTTCTTTAGCATATTTTGATCTGCATCAATCTCTTGTCAGCATTTTCTGTTAAGGATCATCAAGAATGCTCTCTTTTGGATGGCATCTATGAAATCTCCATTCTTGAGGAGAATCTTCAGATTAGGTTCCTGAATTTGTAGTTCTTCCACATGTGATTGCTGTTCAAATTCATCTTCAAGTTGTGCATTATTTTATGGTTGCATGCCCTCATTATTCACTTCAGTATTCTTCTCATTTTCATTGTTTCTACTAAGATCCAGCTTGCTAAAAATCTACTCAATGTCATTATCAGCAAAATCTCTTTTGTCTAAAGAAGGGTTAGTTTCATCAAACTCATCACTCCCACATTCTCCAATAGTTAAGCTCTTTCTATTTGAAAAATTATAAAGGCCTTGCTTGGGAAAGACCAAAATGAAAGTATGTCTTTTGTATCCTTTGCATCAAATTTTTCTCAAGTTCTCTTTGTTTTCCAATATAAGCATTTATAACTAAAACACTTGAGAATATTAATAATTAGTCTTTTGCCTTTCTATAATGCATAGGGAGTTTTCTTTAGAATGACTCTAATGGCTAACCTATTTACAATGTACCAAGTTATATTCACAACTTCTACCGAGAAATAATTAGGAAGTTTATTCTCATTTAACATTGATCTACCTATTTTCTGCAGTATTCTGTTTTCTTCTTAATTTCTCCATTTTGTTGAGGTTTTCTTAGGCTAAGAATGAATGAAAAGTATCATATTTTAAAAAGAAC
>CAOGCB010682827.1:0-10552 GCA_948266635.1 Cnidoscolus chayamansa
GTCTCGAACTCATTGTAGATGTCTATTTTTATAAAGGTAAATCCGAACTTAAATTGTTTAATTTTGATGAAACATTGTTATGTGAGAAATAATGTATAAATATTTATGGATTAGTAAAATTTGATAAAATAAATTTTATAGTGTTAAGGACATCAAAAGGACCTATATGAATAATTTGGTAATTTTTTAGATACACAAGAACATTATTAGGATTATAGTGAAGTTTAGATACCTGAGCTGAATTAGAGAACTGGAACTTTATGAGGCTTTTGGTAGGCCCCAGATGGGCATTATTGATATGTTGTGGGTTCAAGGCCAATTGTTGATGTTTAAACACATTTTTTCTTGCAAGAGGTTAAGCTTAGTTATAGGGGAAACTCTGCCAAAATTTTAGCAAACCTTGAGGATTCTATTTTGACTCTAGTAAATTAATTACTTCATCAATAATTGATATTTGATAGAGTTTAATATGTTCTTTTAGGAATTGGTACCAGTCGTTCATTCCTTTTACCTGGACCAATAGTCATCGGCTTGTCAGCTCAGTGAGTTAGATATTAATTATTTTTCTAATTTCAACAGTATTGATATTTCAATGGCATGCCCATGCATCACTTATATTATGTATTTAATTATTATATGACTCATTTTAATTACTGTGTTAATTTGTTGTGTTGTTTCTCGCCTTAAGAATAATTTGGAGCTTATATGTATATGGATGGATGTGGAATCCCCAAATGTGTACAACGCATTTCTCGCTAGACTCCCATGGATATGGATGGGCGAGGTATGTACGACGTTATACTATCACTAGACTCTCACCACTGTAGGATATGTACGGTGTTATACTGTCGCTAGACTCCCATATAATGGAATAAGAGATAATTTTGGATTAAGAGAGCAAGTATGGGGATTGGCCCAAATGTCACGTGCGTTTATTAGGGCCTAAGAGTTTAGTTGTTTACTTAAGTTATAATTGAGAATTTAAATGCAGGATATTGGTTATGCAAATGATGAGGTATTTGATTGATATATATAATATGCCAAAGTATGGAAATACGTTAGAAGTAGTAGGACATTTCTTTATATGTGAGTGTGCATGTGATATGCAATTGGTATATAACTAGTGTGTGTATAGGTTGCATGAGATATGGTGAATAAGTAGGCAAATATGAATGAACAATGCGATAAATAAGATGAGTTTAAGGGTATGCTAATTACATAGATGTTAGGGAAGAATGCAAGTATCATAACTAAAGGAGTACATATACAAATGAAAGCTAACGCAATTTAGGTAAATTTTAAAGGACATGTAATCTTAAATATTTATAATTAAATTAAAAATATATATGAGATTAATTTAGGGATGATTTAAATCATGGTTTGATTCAAAAGAAATTGAAATGGATTTGGATTAAGTTAAAGGGAATTGGACCGAAGCCTTGTAACAATGGACCAAGGACTTGTTGTAAAGTAAGGTCAAGGAAGATGGACCAAGAAAGAGAGCCCGTGTAAGAGTGTTAAGAATGTGAAATTGAGAAGTGTAGGTGGCCATTTGGTTTGGCAAGGGAGGTGTGACTGTGGGTCACCAAAAGTTTAAGTGGAGTTCCCACTTGTCACTTGCAAACATAAACCTCATGACATATTGCAAGAGGAGGACCCAACACCTAGATAATTGGAAGGAGCTGGAGGCTTAAGGGAAAAAAAGGGGACACGGGTGCATCATTCTTGAAAGCAAAAGAGGAACTGTGCCCAATTTTGTTTTCTCTCCACCAAACTCGTTTCTTTCAACCAAAATAGTCTTGCTCTTTTCCCTTTATTGTCCCAAGGTTGAGTGACCAAGAGGGGGTGAATTAGAATTTCTAAGTTGTTGCTCTAAACTTATGTCTGAATTATGACCAAGTACTTTCAAAAAGAGTTTTATCCTAGCTTAAGTGAACTATTTTGATTAATAATGATAACTGAAGACAAATTTAGCTTAGCTAATTTCTGAATATAGAGAGGTTACTATTCGCACTACTCTTCACAGAGAACTAAGGATATCAGAAGATAAATCTAGCTTAGTTAATTTTTTTACTATTGAAGGAACATTGTTCACGCTACTATTTTTGGCAGATTTAACTAAGTTCTCAGGTTTGCTAATTTTAGTTCAACAACTTTTAGATTTTAATGGAACTCTTTCAAGTTTCGAAAATACTCAAAACAATCAATGTAAATAAACATAATAATCAATAAATCAATGGAGAGTAAGCTTGAGAAAATTCAAACACAAGTTTTATAGTGGTTCGGCTAAAACTAGCCTACATCCACTCTTCTTAATCTTTTTCTTGAGAGTTCCACTATCTATCTCTTTTCCCAGGTAAGAGATGAAACCTTTACAGTTCTTCCAAGCTTTACAAGTACTTGGGCAACCTCTTCCAAGCTTCACAAGTGCTTAGAAACCTATTTACAAGTTTGAATCCCCGTCAAACTTCTTTTAGCTTTCAAGGTGCTAAACTACCTCTTCCAAGTGATGTACTCTCACTTGAATACAATAAATGTTAAACTCAGAATTCTCAGAAGTAATATCTCTCTTTCAACAATTACAGTAGACTTCTATTAAGAAGAGAGAGGATATGCCAACGAAGCTCACAATGAGTTCTTAAAAATCAATGAAAAATTTGCTTAGAAAATTGCTTAATAATATCATGCATTCATTAGCCAAAACTTGAAGTAAATGCAACTATTTATAGATAAAAAAGCTTCTTTGAAAATTTCTAGGCAAAGAAGCCACAAACGACTAGTTTTTTAACCATTGGAATCCTACTGTCAGCCATACATCCTGCGCAGACTGCGCAGTTTATACTTTTGTCAAGATTCAGTATAGGCATTTTCAAAATTAGCTTGGCTAAAATTTTTAGCTCTGAAAGTAGTCTGGCTAATTTTGAGAGTAATAAGCTAATTTCAAAAACTAGTTGGCTAATTTTATTTCCAACAGTTTTAGCAGAAAAGTATGGTTGCAAATTAGTTAGGCTAATTTCATTTTTTATATGTGTATTAAAAATAATTTCTCCAGAATTAGTTAGCTAATTTAAACTCTTGAGTTAAAATTAAGTATCTCATTCCAACTCATTTCAACTTGATTTTTCTTTGTCTTAAAGCACATTTTGAATATATCAAAAGCATTTTAATGTATGAGAAATCATTGGCACAGTCTCAATTCTCTTACATATTTTGGCCTAGTTCTCATATCTTCATAGATCTTCAAGATATTCCTCACTTCTAATTCTTCATCATTTTGATTTGCTTTCTGCACTTAATATGAAACTCTTAAAGGTCTTGTTAGCACAATTTTTTAAGTTTTGTTATCATCAAAATTGGTTTTCTCCTTATGGGGTCAACAATTTCTCCCTTTTTTATGATGATAAAACTCAATACTCACAAGGAGAAATATGATATTCTGGTATGGATATTTACGGGAAAAAAAGTATATTTTTAAGAGAGATACTCCCTCTGAATTTATGCTGGAGAGTTCTTGGCTCCCCCTGAATTATACATCACAGTTTATCAAAGAAAAGGTCATATCTCACAAGTTTAAGCAATTCTTATTTTATCAATAAGAGCAACTCAGAATAAAATTCACACAAAATTTATAGTCTTCACAATAAATGGTTACTGTCAACATTTTGCACAATACATTGTCAAAATACCATAACAAAAAATCCATCTTAACTCACCAAAATACATAATTCATATTTCCTTCTCCCTCTTTTTGTCATCACTAAAAAAGAAACAGGGTGAGAGAGGAGTAGCAAAGACAAAACATAATTAGAACATATAATCCTATAAACATAAATGATAACTTAATGTTTAGATATCAAGTGGCTTGTCAGCACTTCCAGCTGCTCCAGATTTTGCTATCACTGTTTTGAGGCCATGTTTGGCACTCCTTCTGATTGATGTAGTAGCCTTGGAGTAGGCTGGTGGCTTGGTCTTCTTAGAGATGGATGCAGGGACAGGTGGTTGAATTGAAATTTCAGGAACTGGTGTTGCAGGAATTTTAGGAACCTAAGGAACTTCTAGAATATAAGGCATGGCAGAAGTCTCACGAATTGTAGCTGTAGGTTCATTTTGACCTGTGCCAGGTCTTGAATTCTCCTCTTGAGTGTTTTGCCGCTCTTTCTCTTCTTCTGCACGCATTTGAGGTTCTGTGTTGCTATTTAGTGCAAGAATCCTGTCGACCTTCTCCTCAACCCTCTTTAGATGAAGTAAAAAATTTGAATTAGCCTGGTCTTTTTGTTTTTGCAACTTTCTTATGCAATTTCAAGGCTATCTCCAGAGTTTCTACCACAAGATTGATAGTGCTTTTTAGGATGCTTAACATCTTTAAACTCTGCTGATTTACTATTTCACTCACATTTTCCCTTTTTGTGCTAGTTTTGCTTGATTCTCATTATTCCTTGTTCTTTTTCCCTTTATCATCTTTATCTTCCACTACAACAACTTTCTTTTCCATATGCTTCTCAAGGTTTGGTTTGGTGCTGCAGTTTTCTCTAATCACCAGCAATATTTTCCCTTCTTCTTCACTCCTCACATCTATACCTAATTTCTCAAAGACCGGTGTAAGAAACATTGCATAAGGAAAGTTTCTTACAGTGGACCTTTTCAGAATAAACTTGAAAATTAGGTAGGCCAAGTTGAGGTGTCTTTTGGGGATCAGATGCTAAAGAATGCACCAATCCACTTTGTTGAAATATGAATGGCTTCTTGTTCTTAGATATATGTAATAGATGATCATAGTGTGCAAAATTTTAATGTGTTGGGGAAAATATGCCATACTTAGTTTTTCAGAGGAGACATCTAATCCTAGAAGTAGGGATTCTTTAAAGTCCTGTTCATTATAATCATTTAGTTTAGCTACATCCTTAAAATATCCTACTCTATTTCCTTCGTTAGGATTCTCTACAGCTTTTCTAAAATCTTGGACTTTTACAGAATACATCTTTTCTTTCATAATAATTGTTAGTTCTTCCTTATTGTCAGCAATGCCTAGGTTTCCATAAAACTTCTGAACAAGTTCAGAGTAATATTCCCTTTTCATTTTCATTAGTTTCTCCCAATCTTGAGCAATGAATAAATACATTAATCTAAAGCTTAGTAGCTCAAAAGCAGTCCACAGTATGTACTTCAGGATAAAGAGTGAATGTATGATAGCTTGGATTTTCTCCATTTTTGCTCTCTTGGCAGAAGGTTCCATTGGTTAAGCAGAAGATACTATTGGTTCAGTCCTTCGAATGGAAAATGTTGTCTGCTCAAGAAGCTCCATGGATTTAATTTATTGTATGGGAGGTACTGGTGGCTCATAAACTTCTTCGCATACTAGGTTTTGTTCTCCCACAGCTTCTGAGTTTGAAGTCAAGCTATAGTAATGGGGGATCCTGTTGGCTTTTAGAGTGTTTGTTTCAGAGGGAGAGAGAACAAAGAAGAGGTGCTACTTAAGAAACCCTAGAGAAAATACGAGTGATGGGTTTGAAGAGAGAAGCAGATGGTTTCAAAAATGATGGAGACAGAAGTTTATTCAGATTCTCAAGTATGGTCCTTTTATTATGAAGTGACTTCTTTGCCGCTCAGGAAAGAGGAAATTCCATATTTGCCTTCTTGAGTTAGCTTTCTTATTGCTAGGTGAAATAAGGGCAAATTTGTCACTAAAAATGCTTTTTCTGAACTTATTCTGTCTTTCTTTCTTCCAAAGTAGAGAACATACTAAAAAATAGCTTAGCTAATTTTGAGTACTTGGCTAGTGTTGAAATTAGCTTCGCTACTTTTGAAATTAGCTAAGCTAAAATCATTTCTGTAGATTTTAGCTTAGCTAGTTTTCTAACTAATTTTTCCTGTGAATAATTTTCTATCACACAACAATATTCAAAATTCAAACATCATATAACAACAAATAAAATTCATACTTCACACAACAATTAAGATTTATATTTCATATAGCAATTAAGATTCATATTTCATACACTAGCTGCCTTAAATCACATCAAATGAAGTTCAATCATTATCGATTCTTTAAATATTTTAGGAATCAGTCTTAATTTGGTTTTTCAATCATTCCAAGTTATCTTCTTATCCTATAAAAAGTTTCTTTATTCAGAGGCTTTGTAAAAATATCAGCAAGTTGATTTTCAGTGTTTACAAATTCTAGCCTAATGTCCACTTTTTGTACATGATCTCTTATAAAAGGATGCCTAATTTCAATGTGCTTAGTCCTAGAATGTTGTACTGGATTTTTAGACAGGTTTATAGCACTGGTATTGTCACATCTAATTGGTATATCAAGCATTTTAATTCCATAATCTTAAAGTTGCTACTTCATCCATAGAATTTGTGCAACACAGCTTCCAGCTGTAACATATTCTGCTTCAGTAGTTGATAGAGCAACAGAAGATTGCTTTTACTATGCCATGAGACTAATGAATGACCTAGAAATTGACAGGTTCTTGAAGTTCTTTTTCTATCTAATCTACTACCTGCAAAATCTGAGTCATTGTATCCTATCAGGTTTATGTTTTCTCCTTTAGGATACCATAAGCCTATTGAGACAGTTCCTATAAGATATCTAAAAATTCTCTTCACAGCTTTTAAATGTGATTCTTTTGGACATGATTGAAATCTAGCACATAGGCGTACACTGAAGTGAATATCTGGTCTAAAGGTAGTTAAGTAAAGAAGAGATCCAATCATACCTATGTACATTTTCTGATCAACTTCCTTACCTATTTCATCTTTATCCAGTTTGATGTTTAGTGTTCATTGAGGTGCCTATGTTCTTCAGATTTTCCATTTTGAACTTTTTCAACATTTCTCTAATGTGCTTGGATTGATTTATTAGAATTCCATCATTTACTTGCTTGATTTGCAGTCCAAGGAAGAATGTCAGCTCTCCCATCAAGCTCATCTCAAATTCACTTTACATCAATTTTGAAAATTTTATTGCAGAGAGATTTGTTAGTGGCACCAAAGATAATGTCATCCACATAGATTTGCACAATCAGTATATCATGATTATAATTTTTTTATGAATAGTGTTGTATCCACTCTTCCTCTTCTAAAGTTATTTTTCAACAAAAATTTGCTTCGCCTTTCATATTAAGCTCTAGGAGCTTATTTTAATCCATAAAGTGCTTTGTGAAGTTTGAATAGATAATTGGGGTGCATTGGATCTTCAAAACTATGAGGTTGAGCCACATAGACTTCATCCTCTATGTATCCATTCAAAAATGCACTTTTGACATTCATTTGATACAATAGAAAGTTTTTGTAGCAAGTATAAGCACACAACATTCTAATTGCTTCTAATCTAGCTACTGGTGCAAATGTTTCATCAAAATCAATTCCTTCTTCTTGGTTGTAACCTTGTGCAACTAATCTAGCTTTATTTCTAGTTACATTGCCAAGTTCATCCATTTTGTTTCTGAAAACCTATTTGGTACCTATGACTGAATAATTTTTGGGTTTAGGAACTAATTTCCATACCTTGTTTCTCTCAAATTGATTTAGTTCCTATTGCATGGCAAGAATCCAATGTTCTTCATACTGAGCTTCTTCAAAGGTTTTAGGCTCAATAAGTGAGACAAATGCTATATTACCATGAAATCTCTGAAGTTGATTTCTGGTCATAACTCTTTGTGATGGTTCTCCTAGTATATCATGTTTACGGTGATCTTTGTGATATTTGCATTCTTGAGGAAGGTCACTATGTTGTGGTTCATCAATTTCTAGTTCTGAGAGATTAGGTTCATTTTCTTGTATGATTTCTGTGTTCGTTTATTCATTTGAGTTTTCAGTTTCACCTACTGCAGAATCTAGTGTCTTGGGGCTAATTTCATTTTCTTTGTCTTTGTTCAATTTTAGCATGCTAAATATTTCATCGATTTCATTTTTAGCTAGGTCATGTCTATCTAGTGTGGGATTGATTTCATCAAAGACAACATTGACAAATTCTTCAATAGTCAAGCTTTTTCTGTTAAATACTTTATAAGCTTTACTATTTGTGGAATATCCTAGGAAAATATCTTCTATCAACTTTGCATCAAATTTATTCAAGTTGTCTTTGTTGTTTAAGATGGAGCATTTACAACCAAAGATTTGGAAGTGAGAAATATTAGGCTTCTTTCCTTTTCACAATTCATAGGGAGTTTTCTTTATGATTGCTCTAATGGTGACTCTGTTAACTATGTAACAATCTATGCTAACAGCTTCTGCCCAAAAATATTTAAGGAGATTGTTTTCATTTAACATAGTTCTTACCATTTCCTGTAGTGTTCTATTTTTATTCTCAACTACACCATTTTCTTGGGGAGTTCTAGGTGCAAAAAATGAATGAGCAATTCCTTCCTTAGAGCAATATTCATTAAATAGACTATTTTCGAACTCCTTTCCTTGATCACTTCTAAGTGAGATAATATTGAGTTCTTTTTCATTTCTGACTTTTTTACTGAATTTCTCAAATAATCCAAATATTTCATCCTTATGTGACAGAAAGAACACCCAGATATACATAGAATAGTCATCAACAATTACAAAGGCATAAGATTTTCCTCCGATGCTCATTGGTGTTATTGGTCCAAATAGGTCTAGGTGCAAGAGTTCTAAGACTTTAGAGGTTGTTACAACAGTTTTTGACTTAAAGCTAATTCTGGTTTGTTTACCAAGAGAGCATGCTTTTCAGGGATAGTCTTTTCAACTTAGGCAATCCCCTAACTAATTCTTTCTTAGAGATTTTTGAGATTAGATGCATGCTAGCATGTCCAAGCTTTTTGTGCCACAACCAGCTATTTTCCTTTAAGGAGGCTAAACATTTTTCACTATGCTAAAGACAATCTAAATCAAGCATATGCACATTTTCATGCCAGGGAGCTACAAATAGTGTCAAGTCATTTAAGTTCATAATTTCACAGGTGTGGTAAAGAATGTTACCTTGAAACCTTTGTCACAAAGTTGACTTACACTAAGAATGTTGAATTTCAGCCCTTCAACGAAGGCTACATTTTCCATACTTGGTTGATAGCTAATAGCTCAATTTCCAACTATTTAAGGTCTACCCTTGTCACCAAATATGACGTATCCCTCATTTCTTAGAGCGAGCTTTGAAAAGTGCTTCTTTTCTTCAGTCATGTGCCTTGACCAACCACTGTCAATGCACCATTTGCTAGATTCTTCTTTATTCCTGAGACATATCTGCTAGACAAATTTTCAGATTTTAGGTACCCAAGTCTTTTTGGGTCCTTAAAGGTTAGTACTACTATCTCTGGATCCTTTAGGTACCCATATCATTTTTACTTTAGATGACCTTTTTTCTAATTCGACATGAATGAATTAAAAAATCAATTTTATTACAATAAAAGCATGTGATAGTAGGCATGTAGGATGATGTTGCTCTAACAAAGAAATTATTGTACTTGTTCTGTTTGGATATACCTCTTAATCCTATACCTAATTTGTCACATCTACCGATGACTTGTCTCCCACAGAATGACAAATGATTTCCCACTTCCTCTATAGAAAACCATTAATCACCCTGTAAGGGATAGGTTTGCATCATTGCTTTGTAAAAATCGGTATAAATTTTTTCGTATTTTCTAAACTATTAAATTATCATTATTCCAAATCAAAAACTCTTTTCACTATTTCAACATCATCATCATTCAGATAAAAGTTCTTTCATAAAACATAATTAAAAATCATAGCAATTTAAAAACATTCTTACCATAGTTACAAATCAGAGTTTTCATATTAAGTTCACACAGCGGATATTAACATTGATACATTACTGCGTCTTTCCTATAGTGATATTTACAATATAAAACTACATATTCCAGTAGCTTTGGGATACAATAAAGTACAATCCAACTACCTCTGAAAGCTTTGCAAATTCACTGATCTTCTTGCTTTCTTTTGCTGCTCTCACCTGCGTTTATATCAGGGATAAATGCTGAGTATAAAACTCAGTAAGCTATAATCACCTACATGTAGCATGCATAACATTAATATAAACATGCGCATCAACACCCATTGATTTCATATCTGAAATCATCATATATCATCACAATCAACATGAAATTATCATATCTCATCATAACCAATATGAAACCATCACATATCTGTGAACCCCTCCCCCCAAATGTGTGCACATGGTATGTTTCAGAATGCAATACAAATGTAAATAGGGATGAATACACGTGAAAGTGTGTGTGAGTCGCCACCTGATTTAATTATTTGAGGGTAAACTAGGAAGAAACCCTATGACTCCAATTTTAATTTAATTAACCTAATTTTAGATTACTTAGCCCAATGAATTAAAGCCTAGTCTACGAACCCAAGATGGATCCCGAGACCAAGTCATGCAATTAACTAACCATTTAAATGTGTATGAAGTGCAGGGTAAAAAATGTGATTTTGATTAATTTTTATGCTTTTAGCAATTTTATTTTTGTTAATGATGCAATTGATAGAAAAATGGAAAAAATGATGCAAAATGAAGAAAAAATAAACAAATAATGAAGAATGATAAAAA
>CAOGCB010683425.1:0-12332 GCA_948266635.1 Cnidoscolus chayamansa
AGTGATCCCAAACATGGAGCCACCCAAGACCCCTCTCTCCTTCATGCAGCCCCGCCCTCCTACTCCCTCTTCTATACCTTCCAAACTCACCGTTAACTTTGTGCTCCCCTATGCTTCTGAGTTGTCCAATAAAGAGGTGCGTATGTTAATCGATTTTATATTTTTTTCTCCATTAATGTGAAATATAATTTGCCCTTTTCTTTGATTGTCTGGTTGATTAGGAAGGAAATGCTTCCGATGTTCATCCCGGGGATTAATCATACGATTTCCGTCCTGTTAATCTTTGAATTCTTAGGTTCTTGTTGGTTTGAACATATATCGTTTTTCCCTCGCTATGTTGGGAACAAGTTTTTGGAGGAAATTTAAGGTTTTTAAGTAATGAATTTGTTTGGGCTTGAGGGTTTTTTAAGCAAGTTAAACCTCAAAAAATCTCACCTTTTCAACATACTAAATTCCTTTATTTTTCCTACTTTATAAAATCTCCATTCATTTTATCCAAAGACAATTGCTTATGCTCGCCTTCCTGCTTGTGTCAAAAGATTTATGTTATGCTACACGTTAAGATTTAAGGCAATGGTTTATAGTAATGTATTTGTTTGGGCTTGGCTTTAAAGTAAGGTTAAACCTAAAAAAACGCCTTTTTTCAATATAGAAAATTATAACATAATTTTGGTCCTAGAAAATTCTTTCTCATTTCAAATATGTGGGGAAAATTTTTATTGTAAAGGTAAATTATTGAAAGAACTTAAATTTATTTTTTCAAATCTTAGTTAAATTTTGAAAATTTCAGAAATTGTTTTTCAGCTCTTCAGGGGGAAAACTAGTACGTATATATCAGTTTTCTTAGTAAAACTTCATAGAAAGCTAAGCCAGTTTTTCATAAGTGGAGAGAACCTAAGATTTTCATAAGAATCTATGAATTCTCTGAAATGTTCTCTTAGACTCCTGTTGCCTGTTTGGGAAAAATAGGTGTGAACACTGAACATCTTACTTAGATATGTTTCATCTTGTGACAGAAACTTAGAAACAGCTTGTCTATATCAGTGGCTTAATCTTTGAGCTTCCTTACTATCTCCTTATCTATTCTCTTTAACAATTTTTGGCTTATTTTTCTAAGCACTAACAATATAGGATAGGTGGTATGAGGTTCTCTTTTTTATCTTATTTCTTGTTTTATCTTTGACTGCAAATAATGCAGTATAGCTTCATCACCTATCTTAACATGGTAATACTGGTCTCATGCCACCACCATTTTGATCTTAACAGATCAGAATAGAGAAAAAATTATTTATGTAGCTGGAGAATTAGGTTGATTTTACTAATACATAGTTGTGATGAATTAAATTGAAATGTACATGATTTGCTGGAAAAATACCTCCAAAAGAGTGGTAACTACCAAATGCATTTTCACAATCAAGCTCTAAATTAATGTTGTGCTACAATGGTGCCTGCTTGGTGGAAATTACTTAACTATATGATCATACCTATTGCAATCATCATGATTGGGACATGACTCTACTTAAGTTCTAAATCACTTTGTTTGTCTTGTTTCTTGGTTCATTTTCCTTGGATCTTCACTAGCAGCATGATGACAAGTGATGGATAGGTTTGGGATTCGTTCAGATGAATTTTTGTCCTTTATATTAAATGCTAGGTGGAGAAGCTGAAATTGGTTATCTTAATCTTGTTTAAAAAAATATGTAACTTCATTCTACTTAGAATGTTAGTGGGGATTTCACTACTTGATTCCGTTATTTTAATTTTAGTGTGATTAAATTTGTTAAATGGAACTTTAAATCCAGCAAGCTAACTAAGGGAGTATGTCATAACCATCCAGTGATGCTTTTCTCGGATGCTTTGTGCAGGTTGACATGGTCATAATTCCATCAACGACAGGGCAAATGGGTGTTCTTCCTGGACACGTATCAACAATTGCAGATTTGAAACCTGGGTTGTTATCTGTGCATGAAGGGAGTGATGTGAAAAAGTATTTTATTAGCAGTGGCTTTGCATTCATCCATGCAAACTCTTTTGCTGATATAATTGCGGTGGAGGCAGTGCCACTTGATCAAATTGACGCAAACCTGGTGCAGAAGGGACTTGCAGAGTTCACCCAGAAACTGAGCTCAGCGTCAACTGACCTGGAGAAAGCTGAAGCTCAAATTGGAATCGATGTGCACAGTGCTCTCAACGCTGCTCTCACAGGCTAGTGTTGACATTCCCACCTTTGCCCCTTTTTGTGCTCTTTCAAGTCTTGCCTTATAGGCGCTTCGAAACTTGTGGCCTGGAAGTATTAACCTTTCTTCTCAATCTCTTGTGGACCTGGTTTTTCATAACTAAAATTTGAATATATTTATCTGGTTTTCCTGGAGCTGGGCAACATATACCAATTTGCCAGTTATTTTGAGTTCTAGTCAACATTCGAGATCATTTCTATCTTAAACTAGACTTGTACGCTCACAAAAAAAAATATCTTTTCCTTGAAAAAGTGGAACTAAGTGGATAAACATATCATTATAAATTATTGAAATAATTAAAATTAAATATGTTCTCCACATATTTTTATAACAATACTTCATTTCTAATTTCGGAAAATTTGTTGGAATATCTATTTTGATAAGAAAGCAATGAACAAAAACCGAGATGATTGATTGTTCTTTGATTAATAAATAATAGTATATACATTTTTAAATCTTGAATATCGTATATGACACCATACATATACAAAAGAATCATAACTGAATTAGCTTCATATGTTATTGTTTTTTTTCCTTTTTGGATACATGGTTTAATAAATCCTGAATTTTAACAATTTTCTATGGTTAATTTGAACCATTATACATGTACTTTACAATAGGCTCCTTTTTCTTCTATTGCACTTTCTTACGCCAACAACCCATTTTCAAAAGCATCAATAATCCCTCCTTAAAAGTGCCAACATGGGTGCAGCGATGGCAAATTTGAGGTGAAGGTTTCTTTGAGGATGTGCAAACAAAAAAGCTCATAGGCCCATATAAACCAAAGCATAAGACTTCACATGATGAAAAGCAAAATGAATAGCAAGACATTTCATGTCCAAAATCTAACTTAAACTGGATCGGCTTTGAAAGAAAATAAACGTAGAGCATTGGGCCTCTTAGCAGCCGTAAGGCCATTGACTAGCTTAACTGCTGTGTTATTGCATCCTGGACGGGGTCCACAAAAGCACCACGAGCACTCTTAGATGGGAGACTCAGGAGTTCGGTGCGCACAAAGAGCCCACCCAGAGAATGAAACTCTCACACTGCCGCTGTCGGGACTCAAACCTTGACTCTTTGATACCAACTCTGCTATCCGAATACCAACCATTCTAAACCAAAACTAAAAACAAAAATAAAAAATAAAAATAAAAATAGCCACAATGGAGATCTCCAACAGAGCCAAATCAATTGAAGATCCCAACAAAAGAACTCCTATTTCTCCAACCAATATATATAATATAGTTATTATTCTAATTAATAAAATAACTGAAAATGGATGCTTGGTCTATGAAGCGTGGGCCCAAAGAACTATCTAGATTTGATTATGAGTGATTTAGGTACGTAGTTTAACTCAAAATCCTATAAACAAATTATCACTAAAAATTATAATATAATATAAAATATTGAGATGATGTGAATTTTTTTTATCGCACTTCTAAATAAATAGATAAAAAAAAACATTAAAGGCAGTCTTTTTATAAAACTACATTAAGGTTATAATTAATTATGGAGGATAACTCCAATATACTGATTTGGCCTATGATTTAAAATATATGCTTATGAGCTACATTGAAAGTGATGTAGTTGAGTTCCATTCTTTTCAGTCATCAGGTGGCTAACAGGAATGCCTTTCAATTATCCTTTATATATTCAAAATAATTTCTATTTATATTTAATTTAAAATATAAAAATATTATTAATTTTACAAATAAATTAGTAGTGAATTAATTATATTTTTTTAATTTATATATTTTGAGAGAGATAGTTTTTTTTTTAAATAAATACTTTTTAAAATATTTTTTATATAAATACAAATGGCGTCCTTGTCTGACTTCATCTGTGACTGTGTCCATACGTAATCTTCATAACCAAACAAATTTATTGTTACTCATTTAAAATATAAAAATAAATCAAGCTGAAAAAATAAATAGAAAAATATAAATATTTAAAAATTATATATGTCAAGTTACTTTAAATAAATATTAATTTAATAAAATATAGAGCATGTTGATATGTGGGTGGCTCATTGCACATGCCGAAATTGAATTATTAAGATTCCTATATACTCCAATAAAAAAAATATTTATAAATTTTTATATTACAATTAATTCATATAATTTTTAATTTAATTTAATTTAATTTATTACAGTATCGAATCAAGTTTATATTAGATATTTAAAGAAAGAAAGAAATTGTCCAGCTCGTGTGACCAATAATAAAGAAAAGAAAAAGGCATCAACTTGAGTAACGCAAACCTTGATCACGGCATGGTCATTTCCCTGACCCAAATAATTGAGCCTCCCAGGTATTCTCGTCGTGGCACAATCCTGATCGTTGATCTAATGGACCTCGAGTATCGCGACCTCGCAATTAAAGACATCATTTCTTTTTTGTAATCAGTTGCCACGTAGGTGGAGCTTTTAATTATATAGCGCTGCGCTGGTAATTGCATGGAGGCACGTGTCGAAAGAGACGTTTGAGCGGGGCACACGGGCAAGGGTTGTGGGGCCGAGAGACGTGGACATTGAAAGCTGTGCCCATCAGGTGGGGCCTAGATTCCATGACCTTTTGTTGGGTAATTGGGTAGTCGTGGGGCCTACATCTACTCAGCTCCAAGTTCGTTTACATTGTTGTTTATGGAACTGTGGGGCCCCCCATCATCACATCAACGTCACTGTGCAAATAGCTGACAAGTGGACCTCTGGTTCTGGTCCCAATTAATTTTTATTTGCGATCCTGCTCCCCCGACTCTCTACAAATCACTAAGCTTTAATTATCTGGCCCAAATTTAGCTGCATCAGTACATCTAATCAGGACATTTCTATTAATCCCATTTTTTTTAGATTCAGCCTTCGTACTGTCGAGGAATCAAAACGGACTATGATTGCAAATATATTTAATTTTGTGTACATCTGGGAGAATAGACAAGGCTCTTGGGGCCGTTCTGTGAGAAATACAGAAAAGAGGTTCCAAATAGTAAATAGACAACAAGCAGCACTCGAAAGGTAACTTTCGAGAAAGATGCATGCACTCTTCCATTCGTCAATGGATTGAATATAAAACCAGTACTACGCCTTCCGATTCCGTGAGATGGCCGCTGGTTTTACTATTTTTACTTACTTGGCCCCACCTGGGAACTTCCCTTGTATTGTCTGTCTATTATTTTCAACCAATCAAATTCATCTTCCTACTAAAACAAGGGAAGTGATTGCCGTAGACCACCCAAATAGCGTGGTCCATCCAGCATCTGATTATGTGGAAGTCCGCTTTATATACACCCACTGCTCTTCTAAGTGGTGAGCTATTTTCTCCGTCTCCAAATTGCGTCATTCTCTTTCTTTCCAAGTACGTCTGCTTCTTTTTGTTCTTCAACATAAAGGATCAATCATGTCTTACAACGGCCACGAGCCTCACTTCCTTGAAGCTTGTTTTCTTTGCCGGAAACCGCTTGGCTACAACACTGACATCTTCATGTACAGGTGAGCTGGCCGTCGATTTGTTTTAATCTATTATGTTTGTTAAGCGATATAGGATAGATTTGAACTCGAGGAATCTGTTTAATAATGAAATAGTTTTGCTCTTTTTCTGATCGGAATTTGAATATTATTGCAGAGGGAATACGCCGTTTTGTAGCAAAGAGTGTAGACAAGAGCAGATAGAGATGGATGAGTGCAAAAAGAATAAGAAGTGGAAACTGTCATCTTCCTCTAGTAGATCTCTGAGGAAATCAGAGGCGGAAGAGACTTCCCCCAATAAAAATGTACGGACAGACACAGTTGCTGTTGCTTAATTAAGAATACAAAGCCAATTTTGAATTTCCACGATCCAATATAAGAATTGGAAGAGGTTCATTCTTCTTGATATGTAAAGAGGTGATGGGTGAGTGGTAATTAAGGTTTGAGAGATGGAAAAGAGAGGAACCAAGACTATCACTGATTTCGATTTCTTTTCTTTTCTTTTCTTTTCTTTTATATATAATTTGAATCGGTGGTTGAATGTTCATGAAGATGGAATTGAGGTAGAAAGCGAATGATGAAAATGAATATTGTGTTTGAAACTTTTAAGGCAATGGAATCTTACAGAAGGGTGGATTTCAGTTTCATGTTTAGAACTATTAATTAGATTGAATTTTTGTGAACCATAGCCTCGATGCTTTTCTGAAAGTTTTATTTTATTATTTTTTAACCGCAACATAGATTTTGCAGAACGAAGCCTATATAGAGAGGTTATTTGGTCAGCATCATTGCTTCTGTGTCTAATGAGTGTAATTCCAACATCTAATTTTTTGGGCCTGATTGTTGTGCTTTAATTCATGTATTTTATAAATTTAAAATATTTTTAATTTGTCATCAGCTGAGTACTGATTTGAGTTTTTTTTTAATTTAATTTAGATTAAATCGTTTTTAAAAAAAATATTAATATAAAATTTAATTTAAAATTTTCTTAAATTTGTAAAAATTAATTATAATATTTATTCTCATAGAATAAAAAAATATATAAAAATAAAAAATAATTATATCTTTTTACAATATATTAATTATTTCATATCCAATTCAATAAATAAATAAAATAAACTAATATAAATAAAAATATTTATCATTTTACATTTTGGACAATAATAAGTATATATGATTTTTACCAAATACTTGTAATATATAAGTTAAAATTAGTTATAAAGTATGGATTGCAATCCTAACATTTAAAACAATTAAACTTGATGTTCATGGTGTCTCAACTTTCCATTGATTTGCGATTGTAACAATAAGGAAAGTGCAATAACAATGGCAGCTCCTCCTGAATGAACATGATCAACCAAGTACAGTTAGCCTTGAAGTTTACTCTATTGTAGTATTTGACTCGGAACTTTTTGCGATTCTTTTTGTTGCACAAGCTCCACAAAAAGAGAGAATAAGACTGCAGTCTTTTTCATCCGCCTACTCCATTATTTGAGAATGAAATCCTAAATGTTGAAGCCCATCTCCGGGAAAAATTATACTATGCATTCATTGTACACCACAATGCATGTACTAAATAATTTCTCTCAATATGTTTATGCAAATTGCTTAAGAAGGTTTTCGCCTCAGATATTACCACTTTTACATTTGTTTCGTTAAACATTAAGTGGTTGACTTAGAAATCTGTGTCTCGATTGACATGAGTTAACGTATGATTCAGCGTAAGATGAAGCTCAAGCACGGAACAGTATAGTACTTATGACCCTTATCCTGCCTTCAGTATAAGCCTTGATTTATTTTTGTTTGTTAATAGCTGGAGTTTATCAGATCTTTGTCAACAACGATAATACATATGAATTCCTGGTGGAGATGCAAGCATATGATCAAAGCTGATAAAAGATAGTGGGCTTTAATTCGCTTCTGGGCTTGTGACCTGTGGTGATGGTCGCTGAAACGCATGAGTTAAAGTCTTGTTGCCCAAAAGTTAAGAGCCAGCTGAATTTCATAGAGTCGATATAAGTATTTTAAAACTTCACCAGGAAAATGAAAAACACAAGCATTTAAAACTTCTGTTGGGAAAAATATCAATATTCAATTCGTTGCATTTACTCTAATTTTAATGTGTCACAGGAAGTTACCAGCTTTCTTCAACTGGTACTGGTTATTGAGTAAGAGCAGAGTTATTGTTGGCACTTGGCAGGATCTCATCTCAAATTTAACTACTTGGTTCAAAGGTCTGAGTCCAATAAAAATGGAAAGATATGAAAAAAAAAAAAAAAAGACTTACAAGTCAAAGAGCCAGTATTTCAGATAAATTTTAGGGTAAGAAATTCAGTTACAAGTTTCTGGTTTTCTTTCCCCTTAACAAAGGGAGAAGGTGTTGCATTAACCACATTGTAGAACAAAACGTCTGAAAAGTGAAAACCAACCTGAATTATGAAGAAGTGATGGATATGTATTATCGGGTACCTTAGAAATCATTCTTGGGATTTAAAAGATCAGGTGGATATCATGATATACCCAAGCTGCCATACCCACGAGTAAATCATTCCCAATGAGCAATATTGAGAAACCAGCAAAAGGGGTAAAAAGGGAAGCTTATCACCAAGGAGGTAAGGATGCAAAAACTGACCCCATATTTCAACACCCAATAGACCAAACAGGTAACACTTACCAACCCAACCAACAAGGATTTTTTCTTTTTCAACAGAGGCACTTGAAGATCCCAGTGAACTAAATTTTTTATCTCTCTTTGCTGATACAGTCACTTTACTTGCTGCATCCTTGGTGATTTGAGCAGAAAAGCTGTGCCACATTAGAATGGAATGTAAAAGCAACAACAGCACTTTGATAGGATATTCCTGAGCCTCGTATAGAAGTGGGAACAGTGAGTAGCATGACACTGCATATCAAGTATCATATTCAGCATCAGTTAATAGATTATAGAACTGGTGATGGAGCCTATCCCCTCCCCTCCCCCCCCCCCCCACCCAACCAATACAACCCACATAAAAATTAACATTTAACACACCTTATGAAATCGAAGGGAAACCAAAAATCGTGGATTGAATAAACCATGTCTAGCAGGAAAAAGTGATGTTCATGAAAAAGAGTTAAACAATGTAAACCAATGCTAGCAAGTGAAAATTGGAGTTGGGTAATTTCTAATCTCAAACAATATATGCTCATTTTGAGAAATATCATATGCTTGTTCGGAAAATCTACTGACACCAAGATGAAAATAAAGGGTACAGAAAAACATATATAAATCTTAGCACCACAAAGGTCTGAGTGGTAAAATTCAATATTCATCCTAGGAACTCCCTATTATCTTTCAACAGACACTTTGGCATGAACTATCATACCTATAGCCAGCAAGAAGTAATGCCTTGCATCTTCCAAACTGTGCACTGCAACAACAGCCAAAGGGATGACAAAGTGGAGCGATGCTTTTTCATGAACATGCCACCCAAATAAAAAACCACATGTATAAGCATAAGCAATCCATCTTGCAACAAACTGTGGTTGGGGATTCTTCCAAGCCTTAAAAAGGCAAGGAGATAAGGCAAGCAAGACCATGATGAAGGTTGCAAAAGGGGTGACCTGCCAATTAATTAATTTAGATGTATAACGCTGCCTTTCCAATGCTTTGATAGTCAAATTAGAAAACAACAAATTAAACATCAATAATGTCAATGTCAGCTACTAATTCCATAAATGAATCTGATATTCCCATTACTTCCATAATCACATCTTCAGTAGAATAATCTTTCCAATGGGCATGCTCAGATGATCAATGATGTTAACATACAAGCTTTTCTCACATCACTAGGTTATATCATTCAAAATCATTTAAGGCCATATTTCACTCACAAGTGGGACTTAAGTTGATATGTGAATGACCAAAGGAGAAGAAATAGCATGTCAACCACATCATGTATCAATTACTTTAGTACATATATGGCATCAACCAACTAGTGGTACTACTTGGACCAATGTCCTTAAACACCGAATCAAGTGTATAGTGTAAATTTACCTTAGGCAATACCACAAAAGGAGGTGAATCCCCCACCAAACCACCAGTAAATGAAGCTGCTGGCACTTGGATGACCAATCCAAGTTTTTTGAGAAAGATAGCCAGCCCCTTATCTAATGTGATATACGATACCCAAAAGTTTGGGGCCCAGTATGCATGGCAAAGTCCCCTGCCAAAGGGAAACATGCGGCTGATAACTTGTTGTATCTGCAAAGCACAATTTACATGATGAATGCACCTTGCAAAAGTATTACAAGAGACAGCAAGCACTTTGCCGTTAGTCATCAAATTATATCTACAAGAACTTAGGAATTCAGGAAGCCATATTACATCTGAAACAACAGCTGAGACTGTGTGTGCATGTAGATGCACATATGCACAAGAGAGTGGGAGAGAACATTGCCAAAAATAATAACATAAAGTGTTTAGAACAACATCAAATATCTAGATCAGGTTTGCCACACCTTTGTTTTCACAAAAAATGCAAATTTTCAAATCGGTAAATTCTACAGGATTGGAGATTTGAACAAGCAATTATCCTCTTTCTAATAACACATGGAACAATTCATGGGTGTGAGAATCTGTTCCATGAAAACAGATGTATTGCTTAACATAGGGCTTTATACACAAAGCTCCATCATAAATGAGAGATGGGCTACTTAGCAAATTCTCCGAGTGCTAGCCCAAAACATTCTGGGAATATACCCAAATTCATCCTCGACAGATTGTTCAACATAGTTAAATGCTAACAACCTTGAGCGAATGGTAAAAACTCAATATTGTTCAAATGTTTGAGGAAAAGAACCACAAAAGACATGATATCAAAAAATTCCAAATTACCCAGTCAATGAAAAAGTATAAACAAGGACGACTATCTGATAAAATATTCTAAAAACAGTACAAATACATAAATTTCCTGCAGACTGCATCAAGGTTGTACTTAAAAATAGGCAAAATTACATGCGACTATATGGAACTATGATAACATGATTCTTCCATATGGTGTTACAATCCCCATATGAATTAACATTTGAAAGATGGGAAAGCAATAAATAAACCAGAAAACTAAAACTGCATAATGTGATTAGTTGCACGCAATTGTAGAACACAGGAATTAAATGTCACATTGACTCTAACTTTTACAAGATGTTAAAAAATAGGAGACAAGGATTACCTGCCCATGATACAAAAATGGACCATATGCAGCAGCAAAAACCATCACAACGACAACCCCCATAGATATAAGCCGCCCAAAACCCCTTAACAAACCTTTCCAGCAATAATGCCTCAACAAGTACACAAAATAAACTGGCGCAGCCACAGCAAACAAGTGCTTAAAGCATAACAAAACAGCAAAAAAGAAGCCACCCATCAAATCTCTCCCTTCTTGCAAGTAGGAAATGGACAACATCAATAGCCCTAGCAAAAACCCATTGTACTGGAAATGCATAGAGTCCACCACTATAAGGCCGGGGGACCAAAGCACCAATACCCACATTAAAGTTCTCTTTGCAGACACAAAATTCTTTGTCAATCTATAAACCCCATATAGAAGACACAAATCTGAGACAATCACGCTGATCCTTTGGAAATAAACTACTGTATTTGATTTATAATTGAGGCCTCTTTGAACGTCAACTATATGGGGGTCAACCAAATGGGCAAAGAAGGACAGAATGTATTCATAATAGGCAAAGAAAGGAGGGTAATCAAGAGTCCATGGGCTAGTCTCATCAAAGTACCACTGCGTCAGAGGGAGCGAGTGGGTTAAAGCAAGCCAATGTCGGTGGACCTCAAAGTCTGTGCTGTGGTATGATGGGATCAGTAGAAGCTTTATGCATGCTGCTATACCAAAGAACCATAAAAGCTGCTGCGCATTAGTGAATCTCTCATGCATTTGGAGTTTCTGGCCTTCCATGGTTGAAGCTGATTAGCTAAGATGGAAAATGTGGATCCAATAACTAGCCTATGGAGCAATATGTGAATCCAATAATTGCTTGTAATGTTATCAGCGTCAGAACCAATTTATTGAGAAAGTAAACTGGGAAGCGGAGGTGTATGACAATTTTCAATTGATTCAAAAATGCCTTCTCAGTCTGCATCAATAAGTGATACTAAATCAACAATGAAAGAAAAAAAAGATGAAACTTACATAAACAAACATTATTGGTTACAGCGAAAGCAAAAAAACACAATTAAACATAATATATTGATTCGCATTCATACTTGTTCAGGTATAAATAATAAATATATGGGTTCTGAAGGAGTATACTATGCCCCATTTCCCTTTTCAAAATTTTGTTCGGGAATAATGTACCTGAGGTTGAAATTGCCTATATAGATGCGAATGATATGGCCATACAATCAGGGTAAACAAACCAAGCACAGAGCTCAAAGTCTCAAAAAAAACACAAAACATTTGAAAAGTATAGAGATAGATCCGCACAGCTTAAATTTCACCACTTACTTACAAGGGATAGAATTTATGGAAGGTAACAAAGAGCATTCAGTCAGCACTAACAAGACATACTCGTAAGAAATTGGATTACACCAGGATTTAAACAAATCAACAGAAAAAAGTTAAAGTTGATTTTGCAGATG
>CAOGCB010683637.1:0-12827 GCA_948266635.1 Cnidoscolus chayamansa
GAGAATTATGTCATGCAATACTCGAAATTAAAAGAGTAGGGTTAAAGGGAGTGTAGTGTACCTGATTTAGGAGTCTCCCACTGCGAAGCTTCAGCTTGGATCGATTAATTAATTTTAACAATTAAGAGGTGGCCACAGATCAAGTGATATGCAACAGTTTATGCACTAGGGAAAGCGATAAAGAATTGCTTAAAGCAAGGAGGGAGAGTGATCGCTGACAACTCAAGCGGGGGCCTTGAGAATGGAGCTGGAGGCTGCTATTTATAGGGAAAAATCGAGTTTTCGGCGATCTGGGCCGCTGAGAGGCTGCTTGGGCCGCCTTTCTGGCGACCTGGGCCGCCCGTCTGCGCCCTAGGGCGCTGGGTGGCGCCCTGGGGCGCCAGGCTTTGGCGCCCTGGGGCGCCAGGCTTTGGCGCCTTGGGGCGCCAATGCGGAGCCCTAGGGCGCCTGCACTTTGGCGGCCTAGGGCGCCAAACGGCGCCCAGGGGCGCCACTTTGTATGGTGCCCTGGGGCGCCTTTTGGCGCTCTGGCCCGCCGTTTTGGCTGCCCAACTGCCGCGGTGGGGTATTTTTTCCGCCTTTTTGTGTTTTTCGGGAGTTTTATACTTCCAAAAATTATTCCGAGGATACCTTTGGGTTCCTTGTAATTTTTCGGTCATTTTTAGTACCACTTTGGTATATTTCCGGAACATTTTCCGAAAGGCCTCCGGTCTGGTCGGACTGTTTGCAATCCGAAAAAATGTACTTTACGAATCTCAAAATTTGAGTATTCACAATAATAAAATTAATATGGATCACCATTATATCCACATAAATTAAATTGAAATTGAAATTGAAAAACAAACCATAAATTAGAATTTAATCTCTAAAATTTTATTAATTTGATAAAAAAAATAATCTTTAAAATAAATATTTTTATTTCAATAATGTCTTTTTCTTCAATCACACTATTTCTTCCTCATTTATATATATATATATATATATATATATATATATATATATTATAATTTATTAAGAATATAAATTTTAATAAAATAAAATAAAATATTTATTAAAAATTATGATATTTTTATGTTATTTAAATTATTGATATTAAATAAAGTTCACTATATAATAATATACATATATTTATAACTTATAAAGATAAATTGACTACTAACTATATATATATATATTACAATTAAACAATTATTATAAAAATAGTATAATTAAATGTTATATGTAAAATATTTACATTTAATATTATAATAATTATTCTTAATTAATTAATTTACTTAATATCAATATTGTTAAATAAAATAAAAATATTATAATTATTAATATTGGCTAGATGAGGTAGCATCTTGCCTAAATCCCTTCAAACCATAGTGTTTGGGCTTGATATGTAATAAGGAATTGAAATTACACCTCTGTTAATAACTTAAGCTTTTAACACGGTGGTAAGCCTTTGATCTTACAATGCATTGTTGACCGTTATAACATCCGATATTTTTTTATTATCAGAATTCAAATTTCCAAGATAGAATTTTTTCAGAATATTCAAAAACCGAGCCGGAAAAATGAATAAAGGTAAATATGTCAAAGAAAATGTAATAAAAATTAAAAAGTAAATGAAAATGCCAAAAGATGACAAAAAATATGAAAATGGTAAAATATTGATAAAATGAAAGAGGGAGGGTAACATGGTAAGATGGCGAGGCACGTAGGCTGAAAACTGAACCATAGGCTCGGTGTCTTGAGCTAAATGTCGAGCCATCTCCCTTTAAAAGAGAAAAGGCCACAGCGGAAGAAGGTTTCTATGAACCTTTCTTTTGTGCATTTATGCACAGAGTGCCTAAATCCTCCCAAAACACATAAGAACATACCAAAGAAGAAAAACGAAGAGGAAAACCATAGGTAACCCATTAAGAAAGACAAAGGAAAGCAAGAGTTTGTGTTGAGAAAGCTTCAACTGGATTGAAGCAAGCTCACCTGAAGGAGAAAACTTGAAGAAGTTGAGTTCTCCTTCACTGATCTCCTTCAAAATTGGTTATTAGCTTACTTCTAACTTGTTTAGGGATAAATGGGTAAAAACTATGACATGCATGAAGGATTGAAGAAGATTTGATGAAAGATATGAAAATTGGGATTTGGAACCAATTGTTGATGATAAATGATTAATGCATGTTTAATGACATTTAAATGGAATGAGATGCATGTAAATAAGTTAGAGGATAATGAAAATGTGATTGCATGTTAGATTTGATGAAGTTAGGTAAAGATGGGAAGGATTATAGAAGTAGAAGACGATGAACATTAATATATGATGATGAACACTGCAAATGATGATAAATGAGGTTAAAATATAATGTAGGTGTCTAGATGACTATATTAAGGTTAAACGACATCTAATGATGTTTAATGAGGTGTTTCCAAGTAAAAGTATGCATGAAAATGAGTTTAAATGGAATAGAAACACTAGGAAGCAGGTTTTAGTCTTTTGGGCAAAACTTAGCTTCTGGTCGTCGGCACGATTATCTGATCACTGTGAAACTAGCTTCAGAGCCAAGCTATATAGATGATTAAATGATGTAACCCAGAAAAATAGTTGACTTGGTCAACAAAATACCTCAAAAGGAGGAAATATGAAGGTAGCTGAGAGATACTACCGAGACATTTTCGTAACTCGATAAAATATGGAGAATGACATGAATAAGTAAACTGAGACATCAGTTGACTATATCAATGAGATGACTAGGTAGCCGAAGGATGTAACAGAGACATCCATGCAGCTAAGCCGATAGAGTTATGAATCAGTACCAAGAGATGCATATCAAGGCATAACTCGACTAAGTAAAAAAAGAATGCATGGGGAAATATAGGAATAAGTCCTAGAGTATAGAAAGGGTGTATGTATATGTATTGTCTCTAATTCAAAGTCTGCCAATGTAAGTTTGGACTCGGGGAATCAAAGGCACCAGTAGATTGGATTATTGTGAAGACGCAATTTTCCAGGTGAGTAAATGCTAACTGTTTCTCAATGTATGATGCGGAATGTTTTATGGCATATGCATGCTCATAATGCTTTAGGTTGCTTGCATTAGTAGCACGGGATATGTTTCATTGCATTTATGATATGTGTTATGTATGACTCCATGGACACTGGATGAGCCATAGACTTCAAACGATTATGATGAATTGACAATGGGTGAGAAGTTGGCCGAAAGGAGCTACTTGACACTAGTATGAGATAAGACCAAAATGGTTGAAAGGAGCTTTTTGGCGTCATACTTACTATAATGTTGGTCCAAGGGTATGCTATGGCTGCCCGGATCTTGGCCTAAGGGTATGCTTTGGTTGCTCAAGTTTCACGTTAATGAAGTCCTGAGGAGTTGTCTCAGCAACCGAGCACCAAAGTCTATGGTGATAGTTCCACCCTACTTGCAAAGTTATGTAAATAGTTTGACAGTGATGCATTCCACTAGAATAAAAATAATTATTTTATGCATGGTTTTTTGTGTCTACTCACTAAAGCTATTTCATAATAACTCATACCTCTTTTTATGCCTATCCCCTCTCCCCTCTCCCTTTATCTGTTTTTCACAGGATCAAGATGATGACTAGGAAGAAAGGTTCCGAATGAGTGTGTATGTATAACTGTTGCTGCCCTAAATGATGTAACATAATAGAATGTGTAATAGAGTAACATAACTATGTATGACTCAGTATAGAAATGTATGGTCACTAGATGATGAAGAATTTGATATTCTTTCATATATTTCTGTATTTTGTGTTAGTTATGTAATGCATGTATGTTATGAGCTTTATGTAATGTACATATACGATGTATGTATGCAGGTATGAGAATGAATTCAATGGCGTAATGAACGATAAGATGATGAAATGTAATGCAAGAAATGAAATAAAAAGAAAAAATTATGATGTAAAAATGATGTATGATGACATATAGGCTTATTAGGGTTCCGGTCACCTTCGGGTGGTTGGGATTCTAATGCCAGTAGCGGCACGGTCTAGGCCAAACTGTTATTTTTTATGATAACAAAACTTAAATAGAATCTAGCTAACAAAATATCAAGTTGTGTGTTTTAAGCTATTAGGTGATTAAAGAATCACAATTGAAGTTATTTGGAGAAAAGGACATAATTGTCTCAAGTTAAGAACAAGTTCTCTAAGTCAATATAAAGGTGTATAAAGACAAGTAAAGATATAAAGATCAATGAAAATTAGGTTTCATGTAAAAGGTACGAGAGTTTGACTATCCAATTGCATTTTATCTGTTAACTCTCATTGTTTTTAGTATGCATCTGTCTTAGATATTATTTTGAAATCAATTGAAATTTTTTTGATAAATTCCCTAAGAGTTGGAATCAAAATCTAAAGTTTAGCATAAACAAGGAACAATTAGCTAACCTATTAGTTTGCTAATTACTTTGCTACTGAGATTTTTATTGTTTGCAAAAAAGACAAAATAATGGCTATAAAATCATCAACAGCCATTTTACATGTCAAAACACATCCAAAATGTCCAAAATTGATCCATGACTATAAATATGCCCTACCAATACCATTTACATACCTTTGAATGCATTAAAAGCAAAAAATACCATTTATGAACAATTTCAAAGCATATTTCTTCACTCAAGCTAAAAGCTCATTCATTATACGTTTATTGGCAAATCAACTCTCTCTACCTTCTAACATTTATTTGTATTGACTTTGAATGAGTTATAAATCTTTGTTGCAACTTGTGAGGTTTACTTAATCACCTAGTGAAGCTTAGAGCATTTGAGTGTTGGAGAGAACATTTGTGAGAGGTTTTGCAAACACCTTGTGAAGCTTTGTAGGTTGAAAAAGGCTTTTATATTGCCCGTGTAAAGAGAAGATAGTGGAAGCTCAAAGAGGATCTTTGAGAAGAGTGAACATAGGCTAGTTAGAGTCAAACCACTATAAATCTAGTGTTCAATCTCTCTAACCCTTCACTCCTTACATTTTTATTACTTTTATTGTGTTTTTGACCTTTAGAAATTTACATTTATTGAATATATATATAGCTTGTGTAATTTATGCTTCGATATATAGTGTTTTTAGTTGAATAGAAATTAGCTTGAGAAAATTGCATTGTGCTAATTGGATTAAATTTAGAGAACCTTATTACCTTAGATTTGCATGCTCACTTAGAGAATTTAGCTGTAATAGCCCGCTCTCCTGGACTACTAACTGCGTTACAATCCCGACCACTTGAAGGTAACTGAAACCCTAACAAGTCATAAACATGAACATTAATGTATGTGATGGCATCGCCAAATGATAAGTATGTTTATGTTATTTTTGCATGATTGAATGTGTATTTTTCGTATTTTATGTTTTCTTGTGTTGTTTTTTATTAGAAACAGTTTCAGGTAAGAATTCAAGCCTTGGAGTGGAAATAGATAGTAAAGATGCATAAAAAGATCCAAATTTGGCTAAGTATGGAGAGCTAGGGATAGTTTGCGATCGTGATTCTCAAGCACGCAGGCGCGATGCATGCATGAAGTATTGCAGTAACTTCGTAGCAAAATTCGCGAGCATGACTCCATTATTCATGAGCGCGCCTCGTCCAGACAGATGTGTTGCTTCAATGAAACTCTTCGGGAACAGTTGATGAAAACCGGTGATAACCATCAATATTTGCTAACCAATCATCTCCTAAACTACCCTCCATTTCCTATAAATACCAGCCAAAGGAAGAATGAAAAGGGGGAGAGATTTTACAGCACCCAAAAACTCAGGAAAAACACTTATGAAAAAGTTGACGAGAAACACTTTTATTGTTCATGTTAGAAGCATATCAAGAAGTCCCTCGAGGTGTGACGCCCTCCGGAGGCTAGAAGTTTGATTTCTTCTAATCTTCTTCTTGCTCTTTAAGGCTTCTTGTATGTTGATTCTTATTCTCTCTATTCAAAGCAACATTGTAAAATGTCGGTTTTTTAAATAAAAGTCTCTTTGAATTTATCTTTTGATCTTTGTGTTAAACAAGATTACTGAATTATATTCTCAAAAAGAAATAAGTCAGTAAGATCAAAGTGATAGAATTTATCTTAAACGCCATAAACGTTGTAAGTAAATTGCATTTCGAATTACTAACTTAGTTTATCACAATTAATCCTAACTTTTTGCAATAATTAAAAGGGCAAGATCTAGGTTTAGTCTTTGATAAAATAAGGTATTTGTTGTATGTAGATATACATATTAGAAATAGAGTAATCTATACCGAAAGGTTGGATTATAGTTTACCGAATGCATTCAAAGGAACATTTATTGCATGAATTCAAGTTTTATTTAAAAGGAAGAACACTTAGGCATGATCAATACTCCTAAGTAGGTTGTTGTAACTCTTGTTTAGTTAAATTAATTAGTAATTTAGTTTAAGTAGTAGTAAAATTAGAAATTCAATCCTTGATGTTTTATGGCTATAAACATGAATGTTAAGAATCAGTAGTAAGTGGACATAATCTGTTTCTCGTAGGAACGATCTTTTTATTACTACATTGCGATTTATATACTTACAGGTAAACAAACAACAAGTTTTTGGCGCCGTTGCTGGGGAACGGTGTTTTGTCATTAGTGAAAATTCTTATGTGTGATTTACAGCGTTTTATTTTATTTTATTTTATTTTGCTTTTATTTTAATTTTTCTTTAAAGAAACGCCAGAACAAGGCTTGCAGGGTCTAACATGTTTGTTTATGGTTTTCAAGTGATAAATAATGGTTTAAACAAATTCTGTCTTCAGTGGAGCGATAGTCACGACCGCGATCAACTAAGTCGTGAGCGTGATTTAAGTTCGAGAAGGGGCAGAAAGTCTAGAGCACTAGTCACGACCGCGATAAAACAATTCATGAGCGCGACTCGATTAAAAAACGAGACAGAAGGTTTGAGATCCTTTTTCGCGAGCACGATCCACGTTAGAAAAAAGGCAGAGAATCTTGATAGATGCTCACGACTGTAAGTAATTTCTTAGCGAGCACGAGTCAAGTGCAAAGAGAGATAGAAGGTTTTGTGCATAATTTGCGATTGTGGCATCAATCATTCGTGAGCGCAGCCGTAGTCACAGAGACATAAAAGGTATGAAATCTTCTTTCACGAGTGTGACCTTCCAACGATAACATTTTTCTTCACTGCTTCATACCAATGGAAAACTTGGGAGCAACGTGTTGGGTTGACTATTGGTGATGAGGGCACTTCTAATGCACCTAGGGCAATAAACCAAAGATTAGACAGAGGCAAAGTACCAACAACTTCTTATGTTCAAGAGGATGAAGGGGAAGAAGAAGTTGCCGGATGTAGGCAAGTGTTAGCAAGAGTTGATGCTTTGGAAGAAACCCATGGGACTTTATAGGTCCAAGTGAACAAAATGGACAACAAACTGGACACAATTCATCAAGAACACAAAAGCATGGCTCAGAAGTGGATGTCATATTTTCGGAAGCAAAATATTGAGTTCACACTGTCTCCTCCGGATTCCACGGAGGAATGAGGTTTTTCTAACCCTTTTTCTTTTTTTTTCTTTTTTTTTTTGTTATTTTACATGAATATGTAGATTTGTTTTCCTTTAATTTTTTGTTCTCTTCTCCAACTTCACAATGAGGTCATTGTATATCTCAAGTGTGGGGAAGCAGTTTGCTTCTTAAGTATGGCAAAAGGGAATGAGTCGCGACCGTGATTCTTACTCTCGCGAGCACAATACTGGCATATTTAGTTTCTGTTTGATTTTGTGAAGCCTTCGTGATTGCGATTGTAGAATTCGCGACCACGAAATGCATAATTGTATGGTTTTATAGTTGTTTTATGATTGCCACCCAATTCTTTGCCCTTAGTTATTTCAACCACTATATATATGTTTGTATAGATTATATTTTACTTTTTAAATTGAGATTCTTAAATATGTTATTGAAATTGAAAAATTGACTTGATATTATGAACTTATCTTAGAAGTTAAGCATACCATTTGGAAAACCTTTAGCAAAGTTTTAAAGTCTTTAGTTAATTATCTAGACATAATTTAGATTTGAGAAAAACATGAATCCTAAATTGAATATGAAAATAGGGAGAAAAGGGAAACTTAAGCCATAATATATATTTGTTTCAAGTCAATAAAGGATGAAGGTATTGCGAGAAAAAAATTCAAGGAGGGCTATATAACGGCAAACCGTTATAAAAAAGGTGAAAGGTGGTATGGAGCATAAAATACAATCACTTTGAGAAGTTTCTTTGAATTTAAAAAAAAAAAAAAGAGAAGTAGAAGAGAGAAAAGGAAAAATTGCAATACCTTGAGGTAACATAAGAGGTAAAAGGGGAGAAATGGTATGGAGCATAAAATGCAACCACTTTGAGTAATAGAAATAGGTTACCTAAAAATGCTTTGAGATGAGAAACAATACAAGTGTGCTAATAATGTCCTAAGTACCTTTCTATTTTTCATTTCAAGGAAGGAAATCTGTTTAACTCATTTTTAAGTTTGGTTAGATTTTTAAATTTAGATTTTGTTTGTTAAAGTGTTTTCACGTGGTATGTTTTACTTTATGATTTAAGTTCATTTTCAATTTTACTCTTTGATCTTGATAAAATATTTGAGAAGTACAAATGGAAAGGGTAAAATATCTTCTCTTACAACATTTGTTTGCTTGGGGACAAGCAAAATACCAAGTGTGGGGGAATTGATGGCATCGCCAAAATGACAAGTATGTTTATGTTATTTTGCATGATTGCATGTGTATTTTTCGTATTTTATGCTTTCTTGTGTTGTTTTTTGTTAGAAAAAGTTTCAGGTAAGAACTCAGGCCTTGGATGAGAAATAGCCTCAAATGTGTATGAAAAAGATCCAAAATTGGCTAAGTATGGAAAGATAGGAAGAGTCGCGGTTGCGACTATCAAGCACGCCGGCGCGATGCATCCATGAAGTCTAGCAGTAACTTCGTAGCAAAAGTCGCGAGTTCGACTTCCTTGTTCACAAGCGCAACTCGTCCCTCCAGAAGCTAGAAACCACCTCCTGTCCAGACAAATGTGTTGCTTCAATGAAACTTTTCGGGAACAGTTGATGAAAAACTGGTGAGAACCATCATTTTAGCCAGCCAATCATCTTTAAAACTGCTCTCCTATCATGTCCTATAAATACAAGTTTTAGAAGAGAAATTAAGAGATCATCAATAGGGATATTTTGACAGCACCAAAACTTAGAATAAAGAGGAGATTTGACAGCATCAAAGTCAGAATTAAACACTTAGGAAAAGTTGGTTAACACCACTTGTTTTGTTCGTGCCAGAAACATATCAAGGAGTTCCTCGAGGTGTGACATCCTCCGGAGGTGAGAGTTTGATTTCTTTTAATCTTCTCTTGTTCGTTAAGACTTCTTGTATGTTGCTCTTAGTTATTCTCTACTCAAAACAATGATGTAATGTCGGTATTCTCAATAAAAGTTTTTTTTAAAGTTTTCTTTTGATCTTTGTTTAAATCAAGATTATTCGATTATATTCTCAGAAGGAAATAAGTCAGTAAGATCAAAGAGATAGAATTTATTTAAATGCTATAAACGTTTTAAGTAAGTTACATTTCGAATCACTAACTTGATTTATCAAAATTACTTCTAACTTGTTGCAATAATCAAAAGACAAGATTTAGGTGTAGTCTTTGATAAAATAAGGTATTTGTTGTATGTAGAAATACATGTAAGAAATAGAGTAATCCTACACCAAGAGGTTGGATTATATTATACCGAGTGCATTTAAAGAAACACTTATTGCATGAATATACATTTTGTTTAAAGGGAAGAACATCCTAGGCATGATCAATAATCCTAAGTAGGTTGCTGCAACTCCTATTTAATTAGGTTAATTAGTATATTGGGTTTAAGTAGGAGTAGAATAATAAATTTAATTTGTAATGTTTTATTGCTGTAAACATAAATGTTAAAAATAAGTAGCAAGTGGACATTACCCGTTCCTCGTGGGAATGATCTTTTTATTAGCACATTGCGATATGTATACTTGCAGGTTAAACATGCAACAATAGTTGATAGTCATGTGAGGTTGTTGTTTAGAATTATACATTGATCTTTTAATGGTTACTGTGTTGATGTTTATCCTATTGAGTATAAAGGTTGCATTTGAAAAACAATCTCCATTCGTTGATCTATGGTGTTGTTCATTGTGTTTAGCTTTAAGAATGCAATTTAATTATTTAGATGAATTGGTTTGTCATCGTATTTTCATTTACTTTTATTCGCTTGAACCTGTGTTGAACTAAGTATACTTTTGTCTCTTCTAAGGAAATAATTTTATTAACAATCTATTTAGGTCTAGTTCTAAATGTGCGCTAGAGTCACAAGATTAAAAGGGGTTGTATATATATCTATTGTCACCTCTCTCACATCAACTTCACCGACTTCCCTTTGACGCCCACCGATGCTTACCTATCTCAGTAGCTCAAGTAAACTTTTTTACATTAATTTTCTTTTTTTTTTTGTTATTTTTGTTATTTGATTTAGTTTGTTGACATTTAGTGTGTTGATTTCATTTTTTAGTTATGTTAGATTTAACTTATCCATACATTGTATAAAACAGATATGTACTATCATTTCAATTTGTAGTCTTAAAACATTGAGCATCAAAAGCTAATTGAATAGAAATTAGAAACTACTATAATAATAATAAAATGTAGCAGTGAGTTAGTCTAATGAAACTGTAAGTCTCATGTTTAACTCCTCCTATCTTTGTATAACAACCATGTGCATCTTCAAGAGGTGAGATAGAATGATATGACTTCCTTCTCCTTTAATCATATGGTTTAAATTCTAAATTTGAGAATTTTAAAAGAGCGTTTTATCCCTCCTAATAGACCTGCCGATACGAATTTGGATTAGTCGATTAAATGGATCAAATTCGAGATTTGACACTTACAAAGGAACTTTTTATTTCTCTTATTGGACTTGCCAATAGGAATTCAAACTAGTCAAGCTAGGGGAAAAAACACTATGGAGCTTGTGCAGTAGTTTAGCTAAGAAAATGATGAGCATTTTCATGTAGAAATACTTCTTTAGAAAGCTCCAGGAAATTAAAGTGATCAAAATGGATTTATATTAATCAAAACTAGTGCTCCTACTGCTACAATTTTGCAGCAACACCCTGGGTGCTCTAGCTATTGTCATTCTATTTATTTATCTTACAATTGAGAGTTTTTACATTTTAAAGTTGGCAATGGTTAAAGATATGTGTATGTTTAATGTTCAAACATTTCTTTTCACAATGTCAAATGGTAAGCAACTAGGTCCACAATAAGCACATAAAGGGAGACAACTAAATAATTATTGTTAATATGTCCAAGTAGAGCACATTGACATTGGTTTTCTTAGCATAATCTAGTATGTGCCTTTTGGAAGAAATCTTGGCAACTTAGGCAATTCCATAAGTCATAACTTGTCCTTTGTTTGGTATAATTTTGCATCTATCTTTTGACTCCTTAGATTCAAGTGATAATCAGCTTGACTGTTGTTGCCATCGTCTCCAGTCCCTGCATCTTGTTGCAAGGCATTGCTAGAAGCATTTCATAAGTCTATGTTTAAAGTGTGTATTTATTATTAGCATTTGATATATGTTGCTTATCTATTAGCTATGCATGTTATACTAAAATGAAATTTGGAAATAACACAAGTGCCACTTTACATTGACAATTTGTTACTTTTATTTTTCATAGGCATTTGTTAGCTCTAAGGTTTTATTCCAAACATGTAATATATTTTGCCATTATTTCAAAGAGTTTTTTTTAGCAAGATTGTAGTTTGTTTATTGATCCAATTAGATAGAATGTAAGATGATGTTTTTGGTTTTGTGACATAAGAAACTATGTTGAGCAATGTAAAACTCCATTACCTCTTACTGTGTAATTGTTAAGCATGATATATAATAAAATGTGGGCGTATCTTTTCCTTGTTCTATTCTAATTGATTGCTTTTTTGTTAGCTGCATAATTATCTTAATATGCATACCTAAGTTGTGCTTCTTATATGATACGTTGTTATTTAGTTTTATCAATATGGACTATGGAATTAATTAGAGTATCCTTTGTTTCAAGCCTTATAGATATTTGTTTTGAAATTTATCCTAAACAAATCAATCTTTGTTAATATTAAAAACAAAATTTCCTTGGATATGTATTTAGTCAAAGACTTAGCTCAAAGGTTGTGTTTCCAATTCTATTATTTGTATAAAAAATGTGGGTCAAACACAATTAATTGAAAGGAAGTTGCTTAAGATTCATGATGATATAACGTATGCATTTTTAGATATTTTATTGAAATACATGTTGAAGAATATAATAGGATAAAATATACTCTAGAGGGGGGTGAATAGAGTATGTCTGTAAATTTTCAAACTTCTGAAAAAATAGTTCAAACCCTTAGAGAACGGGGTTCAAGGCCTTGAAGCGTGAAAGTGTGTTTTATTGTAAAAACAACTGAAAACTATTTTAAACGTGTTTCAAGGTCTTGAAAGCAAGTTTCAAGGCCTTGAAATGAACTGACATATTAGTTTTAACAATGAATGAGAAACAGTTTGTGCGGAAATTAAAAGTAGACAAAACACACGATATGTTTACGAAGTTTAGCTTCTAATAACCCTACGTCTCCGCCTAGGGGTCGTCCAAACGTTAGGATTTCAATCAATTTTATTCACCTCCCTTAGAGTCCTAGAATACAATATAGAAGAAGTAACCCTCTCTTCTAACCCGTAGCTAACCCCGCTACAATCTAGACAACTCAGATCCCGGTAATAAAATTGATTGTTCCTCACACTTATAC
>CAOGCB010683658.1:0-11471 GCA_948266635.1 Cnidoscolus chayamansa
TTGCTCGAAGTTTTAATGTGTTTCTGCTGGAATTTATTTGATTCGATTTATAGATGGTGACTGGATTTCGGTGGAAATGAAATGGGGTTTGCACATATGGGGTTTATGGTTAATTTGAATTAAAATCGAGCTTGCTTCTCCTTTTATGAAGAGATTAGGTTCATTGTTGGTTGTTGGATGCTCAGGAGCTTCATTGGATTTGAGACTAGATATGTGATGAGTGTAACTCATTTGCTCGCGAGTTTTATGTTCAGGCCCTAATTTTTCAGTAACACGGGGTATTTCGTTTTCTTTTTGTTGGGGCATTGTTCTTATATCACAGCTTTTAGATTTCATGTAAGTAGGTTTTACCTTGCGGGGTTGATTTGGCATTGCTTTATATGATTGTGGGTTTCTTTTGTGTGAATGACGTGGAGCTTGTAGAGAAGCACTGGAAAGAGGAGACAAAAACTGGAATCTAGGCATTCAAAAGTCATTGCGTTCAAGATCATGGGAAGTATGAAGAAGCAGATTGTGATTTTTAAGATTGACATGGGCTCGGTTTTCACATTATAGTTTCTGAACGTGATTTTTTAAGAAGGGAGATGAAAAGCATAGTTGTGGGTTTGAAAGTACAATGACTGGAAGGTCATTGGGTCTACGGGGAAGCTATGGTTCGTCGCAGTCTTCAGCAAAATTTTCAGCCATTGCACGGAAATCTTCTTCCAAAACTCTGGTATCAAGTCTGAGGGAGAAAGAGCGGGTTCTCCCTGTTATTTGCCGATACTTGGGGAGGAGAAGGGTTGCAATGGTGCTTTTGGTTGCATTTGCTCTAATAGTTTTCATTTCGGGTTCTCTTAAAATTAGTAAAGGTTTGTTTTAGACATGTTTGCTTCTTTAAAGAAAGTTAATTTGTTTTAAACATGTCTGCTGTTGTTTTTGCATCAAGTTTGAATAATTTAGCCATTTATTTGTTCTAGGTGTGGTTATCTTTTGATATCAATGGAAACCAGTTAATTAAAAGTTTGATTGAAAGATTTCAATTAGCAAGTAAATAATCTGTTCATGAAGGATTGGACATCTATTACTTTACATTTTCTTTTCCTTTAACTTCTGCCAGGGAAAAAAAAATTGGAACGAATTAACTAAAACAATAGAGATAGTTATTAAGTTAGTTACCAACTGATTTCTTTGTGGAATGATTTTAATCTGAACTATTGTTATTTGTTTTACCTTGCATCAGAATATTTAAGGGGTCTAATAGTTCTGTTTCTGTGTGAAACAATCACCCAAAAGCTAGGTCTTTGTTTCTTGAATTTAAAGAGGGATTAACCATTAGTTTCACGTTCCGGCCTCATTGAAAGTTTCTAAACTTGGAGCACAACTTTATTATAATTTATGTGGTCATGTGCTGTCAAAATCCCCAAAATTCTGCAATGGAATTCAGGCCCTTCCTTTTTTTATTTTTCTGCAAACATGCCGAATGCAAGATTACTTGACTAACCTTCTCAGGACCACAATTACAATTGATGGATCATAATCAGCTAATAACTTGTTTTCACTCAATTATTATTATTATTATTATGATAATTCCAAGTTCTTCATGGGAAAAGTAGATAGAGGGAATTCCATTCTTGTTCCTCATTCATATACAAATTGCAAGGTATATGGAGATACTGATGTAGACCCAATTAAAAAGGAGGAACTAAGGGATGAGAAACAAATTCCCAAAGGCAGAGAAGCTAATTATTAAGAGAAAAGAGAAACAAATTCTCAATTTGTTTTTTACTCAAATAAATTGTCAATCATGAGAAAAATCTCCAAAATGTGTAGAGAACTTAGGTGTATATTGAGCATTTATGATCCTACTAATTTTATAATTAGGAACCCTAAATTAGGTAGTCCTAAATAGAATAAAACTGTACTTCCTATATTTTTCCTAGAGTAGGTAGTCCAAAAATCCTCAGTAAATCCTGCATATTTTCACCTTTTCTTCCTTGAATTTAAAAGAGTTGATTATAGAGGGTCGCTTTGGTGTAATGGTAAAGTTGTGACTTGGGGTCATGAATTTGAGCAATGGACACAGCCTCTCTGCAAAGTAGGGTGAAGGCTGCATACATCAACCCCCCCTCAGCCCACAATTGCTGGATTGCTTTGTGCACTGGTTCATCCTTTAAGACAGTTGATTATAATGAGCATTGACCCAAATGGAAAGATCCCATCTATTAGTGTCATTATTCATCTAACAACATAATGGTTCTGTAAAATTTCGTTACTTCTTGCATTATACATTGCATTTTTGTTTACTTTTTTGTGTGATGATGCAACAGAAAGCACTAGTTCGAATGTTAAGGGATCAAGTGACACTTCACCTGATGTTCACCCTGTGCAGAAGTTCAAAACCAGGAGTGGAGCTAGTGCTGAAGATAGTAGTTCAAGTGATCTGTCAGCTGATATTGAGACTAAGAAAAAAAATGATAAAAGATAGAGCTTCTTTCCATCAACATGTGGAGGCAGGTAGTTCATCAAAACATCCATGCCACAAATTTGCACTCCCTCCTCCCCCTCCACTTGGTGGAAGACGGCTTGGACCACGTCGTAAGTTTTTTGGGTTGCTTTGGTGGTGGTCGTTTCATCATTTTGTTTTAATTAGCTGCCCATGATTATAGAATAGACTGCACCGCAATTTTGAGTTGATATTGGTGCATGAATTTGTAAAAATAATTAACTTGACTTGTTTCTGAATATATTAAAAGCTGAAAGTAATTCTTACAGCAAGAATATGCTCTTCACTGCTTCTGGAGGTCAAATTGGCATAAATCTGCAATCATATATATGATTGCCATAGTCATTTTTGCACCATTAAATACTGATATATTTATGCGATTTTAATAACCCTGTTGACATTTTGACATAATAAAGTACATCAAAAAAGAAAATATAAGTACCTACATTTAACATGTTTCATATTCGTATAATTTTGATTTTGTTCCTGCTTGCATGTCATTCAGCCTGTTCTGTTTGTTACATTCCTGTGGAGCTAGCCAGAGCTAGAATGCCCAGTTCTCCATCAGTATCTCCAGTGCTTCGCAATTTGACATACGTTGTTGATGAAAATCCACTCAAAACTGAACCACACGGAGGCTCTGATTTTGGTGGATATCCTTCTTTAAAGCAGAGGAATGATTCTTTTGATATACGAGAGTCAATGACGGTGCACTGTGGGTAGGTATCATTCTCTTTGATCTTGTTCTCAAGTAAAATTACAAGTAATATGATACCCTGAGTTGATCATTCATCTTTTTGTCCATTGAATTATGGATCATGTAGACATGGATTCTTTATGTCAAGGTGGGGGGGGGGGGGGGAAGGCGAGAGTGTTGTCCACTAGTAACACCCATGGGTTAAAGGATGAAATGAGGGAAAGGCATGGGGGAAGAGCAGGTGATGTTAGTGGACATTTTCTTTGTGGCATACCGGGGCTACAACTGTATAAGGTATAAATGATAGAAATAAGGGTGAAAAATAAGGTGGGTAACTAAGTGATGGTGAATTGAATGGGATTTAAGTTGGTAGGTAAATGACAATGAAGTGAGAGAATGTTGATACGTAAATGATGTGTAAGGGAATGTTGGTTGGTTGTTGATGCAATGGGATGGTAGGATTTTTTTTTTGGGGGAGAAAGTGTATTCTAGAGAGGAGTGAGTGGGGATTTCCAAGGTTGATTCTAAGAACCCCAAGAAAGGGAAATGAATGGGTATTTATAGCAAATATGATGGCTTGAGAGCCTTTGATGAGATGATAGAGGGCACAATCTTGATTAGTGGACATTTTTTAAAAGTGAAATTCAAGCCTATGATGCACAGATCATACTCCTAGAGATTTTAGGAATACTTATTTTAGGAGAAAGTATAGATATAGGAATTAATTTTAGGATTCCCATTTTATCAAGATATTCCTATTTTGTTAAGGTTTTGTTTATTCCTAATTAGTGAAGAGTTTAAATCCTATTTTGTTAGGGTTTTGTTTATTCCTAATTAGTGAATTCCTATTTTGTTTAGGTTTGGGGCCCTATACGAAGCGGGTGTTTGTTATCAATTCCTACAAACTTTTGTTATGATTATTTGATAATAAAACAGTTTGAGAATTAGTTCTCTTTTTCTCCTTTGAGGATTTGTTCCTTAATCCCTTGTTCCCCTTGTTGTTCTACATCAATTGATATCAGAGCCTTAAAAATCCACCTTATGGACTGAACCCAACAATCCCTGGACAACCACTGTCGCCTTCAATTCCCACCTCCCCCTCAACCCTTTTTTTTTGTTTACAAGCAGAACCATCACCATACAACACTAGTCTGAGTTTGATTTTGACACCAGTTCCTGCAGAAACAACTCTTTGGGGCTGAAATTTTGTGTTTTTGGTAAGGTACAAGCCTCTACTTGAAACTCGATTATTATTCATAAAAAGGGAGCTGGGTAACGTGTTTTAGATTTAAGAAATTGCTTCAGTAATCACCTACCTATTTCATTGGCCTTGATTAATTAATCCCTAAATTTTTACCTCCTGTTTTCTAGTTTCATCTATTATTTACATTAAATTCAGCAATTTAGTCTATCAACATCCTACCCCATGACCAAAGATAAACACCACCCTCCCATTACCCAACCACCTCATGCTTCCACATTGCACGACCATTCTGAGTTTGTGAGCTACAACGATAAGTAGAACAACTCACTGCACAACTAAAATCCTTGGATAAGCGTCCTATAGGGGAAGATGAGTCTGTTAAGCAACACCTAGGTTCGCCACACTCTGTTGAGTCTGCCCCTGTTGCAATTCACACACCAGGAACACAATATGCATCTCATAGGGGTAGTCATATAGCAGGAAAACATGTTAGTCGCTCTAGCTGGTCATGTGCCTTTACACATGGAACACAGATCATCGATTGAGTATGATGAGCACGTCCTTGATGCACAGCCTGGTCGAGTGTTTGATAGAGATCCTGGATTGCATCCTAGACTTACTCATAATGAGCATGTTGATATCACTAGAAAGGTCAAATTAAAGGCCCCTGAATATGATGGGAAATTAAATCCTAATGCTTTTACAGATTCGCTAGATGGAATGGAGGAATATTGTGATTTTTATCAAATGACATATTTAGAGCGGGTTCGTTTTGCCAAAATAAAACTAGTTGGAGCTGCTAGAAAATATTGGCAAAGTGTCCAATGCAACATGGAGCGTTTAAATGAACCTCCTATTACTCAATGGGCTGTCATGAAAAGTAAGTTGAAGGAGAAGTATGTGCTTAGTTATTACTGGGATAATATAGTGCATGAGATGATGAACCTTAAGTAATCAACTTCTAGTGTAACATAATACATGGAAAAATTTGAGGAAATTTTGCTTAGATGTGATTTGTGATTTTGTTGAGAACTCTTTCCTTGTCTCCACTATTTTATTAATGGGTTGAGACTCGACATTTAAAGAGAACTCAACTGCATTCTCCTGAAACACTAGAAGAATCTTAGCACAAGGCCTTAGAGATTGAGAGGTATTTTGAATTCTTACCTTCCTGTCAATTTGTGTCACAGTCTACTAGGTCATATCAATTTAAGTCATCACAAGTCAGTCTAAAGTTGTGTCAAATGCTTCACCCTTGTCGTATGATAACTAGTAAAAGCACTAGTAAAACAACTTTCCCTTCTATTTCATTTGCTACCTTTAGTGGATCTCGTGCTAGCAATTCTTTCATAACATGTTTTTATTGTCATGAAAAGGGTCATATTGCACCTTAGTGTCCACACCGAGCACTAGCTTTTGAGCACTCTTATCAAGATAAATAGGAACATCATAACTCAAATTGTAATTTATTAATAAGATGAACAATAATTAATTAATTTTATTTCTAATAATTAATTTGAGAAAAACTAATATAACCATGTGAAGATAACTCATATCTTACATGAAATTCTTTTTTAAAATCCACTCAATACCCTATTTATAGAATAAATTCCTAAATAATAATTGCATTAATTGAAAAGACTAAAAAAATAATTATAAAAAAAGGAATAAAACGTGATTATATGAAATTTAAACTCATGGAATTACATGAAATTTAAACTCAAATTACAAAAATACAACTAAATTAATTTTTTTAAATTGTACAAAAAAATTTATTTTTTCTTAAAAAAAACAAAATCAATTTTTCTTAATTTTACAAAAAAAATATTAATTTTTCCTAATTAAAAAAAACTTTTCCTTAATTAAAAAAAAACAGCAGCTGCCACGTGGCAGCTGCCCATTGGCCAGAAATAATTGGCTGGCAGCTGCCCATTGGCCATAAATAATTGGCTCTTCACTCTGCCGCGCCCGACTTTTCCACAGTGTTGCTAGTGCCTGCGCGGGTGTTTCTCAGCAGAACGTCTGACCCCGTGACAATTTGGTGCACCGGTCCAGTGCGGAGGACTGCTCCCTTCTCCTCCAACTTCACCGGCCAATGCTGGTGGCCTAAAGGGGTGTTTGTTGTTATCATTCCTGCCGACTTTTGCTATGATTATTTGATAATAAAACAGTTTGAGAGTTGGTTCACTTTTTCTCCTTTAAGGATTTATTCCTTACTCCCTTGTTCCCCTTCTTGTTCTACATCAGCCTTCCACCTCCTGAAAGATTTATAGGCTGACCAAGTGCATGATGAAAGGTCAAGGGGTATGCATCCTTCCTGGACAAGCCTTTCTCTGATCCCATAAAACCAAATATACTTATCATTCTTCTAATTGAAGTATTAATCTACTAGCTCTTTAGCTAATCTTTTCCTTTCTTAGTGATTTTTATTTTCTTTTTTTTTTAGCAAGAATTCTAATTAATGTACAGATTCTGGAGGTATCTACAATGTTCTGTAAGAAATTGTAGTTATTTCTCATATATGTGCCTGTTTGCTAATTTATTTTCTTTTATCAGATTTGTCAAAGGAAATAAACCAGGTCACGATACTGGATTTGATATTGATGAAGCTGACCTTATGGAGTTGCAGCAGTTTCATAAAGTCATTGTTGCATCAGCTATATTTGGTATTATTCTGCACAAGCCAGTCTACTATAACATTTGGTTTTATGCATCTTTTCTCGTCATTGCTTTTTTGCCAGGAAACTATGACATAATCCAACAGCCCAAGAACATTAGCGAAAAATCAAGGAAAAATGTTCCTTTCTACATGTTTATTGATGAAGAGACAGAGGCATATATGAAGAATTCTAGTCTCCTCGATAGCAGTATGAAGGTTGGTTTATGGAGGATTATTGTGGTCCATAACATTCCTTACAATGACTCAAGACGTAATGGGAAGGTCAGTTTGCTTAATTCTGATGTATCTTTTGTTGAATTTTTTTAGGGATCAAAGTGGGGCAGACAGCACTCAGGTTCTTGAATTGTGTGATACATATGCATGCATGTGTGCCATTGTTTCTGTATGGCAACACTATGGTTCCTTATTCATTAATGGGCTTACAAAGTCATCTTTCACTATTCTATTGATTTTCAACAAGATATGAGTCTAAAACAAATATTGAGGTCTCTTCTCATATTTGGTATATGTTTTTGAATGATAAATATGTTATCCTTGGGAGCTATAGTCCAGAGTCCAAAATAATAATTTATCAACACCAGCTAAAGTTGCTGATTTTATTAAAAAGGGGTCAAAGATAACTATCAAAAGCATTGAGGACATAATGCAAGATCATGAAACTGAGACTATTAAAGTATTGTTTTTGTTTAGGAAGAAGGTTTTATAAAGGAGGTAAGGTTTTTGGAGGTTTCAAAATCTCCAAAACCCCCTCCTTTTCAATCTATCAAATTAGTAAGTTGGATAGGTTTTGAATTGATACCTTCCATTACCTTGCCTTACTTTAAGCAACCTTCCTTCACTCCATCAAAACACACTGTAAAGTTCTGTGGTACGCTTTCACTAAGCATCAGATGCATAAGCATTCTTTTATCCATGGGTTACAAGAGACATTAATAAGCCTATTGGAAAATAAGATAATTTGATATCATGCGTCTCAATATGTGGGTTGCATTTTGAATGTGATCCTTGATATTTGGTCTTCTTCTCAATTTGTTTGGCTTAGATATATTTTTACAGGATTTGAGTGCATATTTTCTTATTGTGGGAATGCTTTATTTTGTTGGAGCAGTTGAGAAAGGGGTTCTTTCCTACCACTGTATATCATGGCTGCAGTTGAAACTTGTTTGGTTCATGGAGTGGAATAGGGTAGGATCATGGTAATTGACTATATCTGTCACATATAGGAGGCGTAGAAATAAAATAGCAAAGTGAGAAATAAATAAAGCATGTGATATAACAAGTATAGTAGCAGAAATGTAAGCATGTGAGGTTGTTATAAGAGCTGGCAGAATTGATTGTAACAAACTCCAGCTCATATAACTACTATAAGTAGCAGAAACAAGGAATGAAAAAGCATCAGAAATATTTGCCAAACAAACTCTCATTTCTCCCTATCAATTCTTCTCTATTCTGTCAATTCTCTCTATTCTATTTCTTCTTCTTTCTCTAAATTTCTAAAGTCAGAATCACCTGACAATTGGTATTAGAGCTTGGTTAAAACCAGCTCCGAGCAGCTTCACACCAACTGATTGTTGGTGAATGACGACACGATCAATGGCAAACCAAGAGGGACGATTCAGCGAGCTGAAAGAGCAACTCCTGGCAATCCAGGAGCAGTTCATGGAGAAAACCCGAGAGACAATGAGGAGTTGCGTGAGGAATTCCGTAGGAGCATTGACAACTCCAGAATTGCTATTGTAGAAGAACTGAGAAGTATTTTTGGGATCAACATGGTGGATAAAGGGAAGGCAGTAGCTGGCGATGAAGGAAAACCATCATCTCCACATGCGGCGATGAGCAATAGAGGAATTCTCCCCAGTCCCAGGAGAAGATCCAATAACTCTACCAGGGATTACAGCAACCTGGGAACCACTAATGACCCACCAAGTATTTCCAGATTTATTCCTAGGGTGAAACTAATCACTTTTGATGGAAAATTTGAACCTAGAACCTGGATTAGAAAATGTGTGAAGTATTTTCAGATTTATGGGGTGCCAAGGGAGCTTATGGTGGGTATTGCTTGCTTATATCTAGTAGATAGAGCTGATGCTTGGTACTGTAATTGGGTTAGGAGTGCTGGACCTCACTCTTGGGGTGACTTTGAGAGAGATATTTGTGACAGATTTGGGGAGGAAGCGTTAGATGACGTTGTAGAACAATTAATGAAACTGAGGTAGGAGGGGAGTTTGGAAGAATATCAAGATAAGTTTGAGGATTTGAGGATTAGAGTGGAGAGAGTAATGCCTGACCTGAATGAAGCCTATTTTCTATCAGTTTTCATTGGGGGATTGAGGGAAGACATAAAACCTGTGGTGAGAATGCTTCAACCCCATACCCTGAATCAAGTTTTTCAGACTACTAAGTTTCAAGAGCAGTTTCTGAACTCTACCAAGAAAAACTCAAATTACCATAGACCCTTTCACTCTCCAAGCCAAAATAAAATTTCTAGCCCTCCAACCTATAGAACCATAAACCCCATGAATTCCAATCCTTCCAAATCTCTGAATCCTGAAAGTAGAAATTGCCAAACACCAAATTCGAGTCAAGGTTCTGTGAACCAAAACAACTCCAGAAACCAAATTAATATCAACACCTCCTTTCCCAACCGAAATCCCAGACCATGTTTTAATTATGGGGAGAGATTTTTTCTAGATCATCACTGCAAATCTAGTGCAGTCATGACTGTACAGATGGAGGAAAACTCGGCAGTAGATAATGGAGATGAGGGAGTATGGCAGGAGGAAGGAGAGGAAGGTGTTATGGACCTACAAGTAGTTGCAACACTGTCTATTCATGCATTAGAGGGTAGTGAAGGGGTTAAAACTATCAGAATTCTGGGGAGAAAGGGTAGTAGGCAGCGTCTAATCTTGATAGATAGTGGAAGCACTCATAGTTTTGTGGATGAGAGGGTAGCAAAAGAGATGGATGTCCCTGTTATAGAAGCACCTAAACTTGCTGTTACAGTTGTTGATGGTAGAAAAATTACCAGTTCACATGTGGTTCCTTATTTTGAATGGAAGGTGCAGGGTTATGAGTTTAAATTCGATTTCAGGATACTGCCTATTGGATGTTTTGATGTGATTCTGGGGGTAGATTGGATGAAGGTGTATAACCCTATCCTATTTGAGTTCCAAGCAGCCAAAATTAGCTTCCAGTCACAAGGAAAACAAGTAACACTACAAGGGATAGGGCAGGAGGAAGTGCAATTAAAATATACGGGATATGTAATAGGGGAGAAATTGAACAAAAATAGTAGAGGACATGCGGAGACACCTTTGTTTTATTTGCAAACTACTGAATCCAAAGAAAGAAGGGAGACAATAGAGTTGATCAGGGAATTGCAGAAGCCTTTAAGGGAACTCTTAAGCAAATTTGAAAAGGTTTTTGAGGAACCTAAGAAACTACCTCCCTTTAGAACCCATAACCTTTCCATTCCACTCATTCCAAACTCAAAACCTGTCAACATCAGACCATACCGATATCCCTACTACCAGAAGGAAGAAATTGAAAAACTAGTGGCAGAAATGTTGCAAAATGGGGTAATTCAGCATAGTTCCAGCCCTTATGCTTGCCCAGTTCTATTAGTTAAAAAAAAAGGATGGGTCTTGGAGATTTTGTGTAGATTATAGGAGACTTAATGACCTCACTATCAAAGACAAATTTCCTATCCCTCTCATAGATGATCTACTGAAGGAGGATGTTTGGGGACTAGAGGGTAGTGCTGAAGACTTATGGCAGGACATGAAAAGATGCATTGAGGAAGTAGCAAGTAAAATTCTTAGGGTACCTAAAGGGTTAAGGCCTAGACCACAAGATGCATGGTGATGGAATGAAGAGGTTCAAAAGGCTATTAATGCAAAAAGGGAATGGTATAAAAAAATTACCAAATGCGGTAAATAATGAGGCCTTTGAGGAATATAAGAAGGCTAAAAAAGAAGCAAAGAAGGTAGTTAGTGTGGCCCGAGGTAAAGCACTAGAAGAATTATATCAACAGCTAGGAACTAAAGAAGGGGAAAAGAGTATTTATAAGCTTGCAAATTTGAGAGAGAGGAAAAGTAGAGACCTAAACCAAGTTATGTGTATAAAGGATGAAGCTCAGAGGATTTTGACACGAGATAGTGAGATTAAGGAGAGATGGAGAGCCTATTTTGATCAACTATTCAACGCAGAACACGAACAAGATTTTCTGGATCTCCCGAGGACAGATAAAAATCTCAGTAGGAATAGGTGTATCAGAGTTAGTGAAGTAAAGGAGGCTTTGAAACATATGAAAGTTGGTAAGGCATGTGGTCCAGATGGTATTCCTATAGAGGTTTGGAAGAGCCTTGGAGAGGCAGGAGTTGCCTGGTTAACCAAACTCTTTAAT
>CAOGCB010683803.1:0-16865 GCA_948266635.1 Cnidoscolus chayamansa
TCTTAATAATAAAATGCATAAATTTTAATTTATAATAATAAAAAATATAAAAATATATATAATTTATAATAATTAATTTTACAATATTTAAAAAAATATATAAATTAAAATATAAATATATTTTAAATATGATAATAAAAAAGAAATTATATATATTTTAAAATTTAAAATTTAATTAATATACATTACATTATTAAAAAATTAATTATTATATATTAAATATATTTTTATTATAAAATTATTAAAAAAATTGTATTATTTAATTATTAAAAAAATTAGTTATTATGAAACTTTTAAATAAATTATATTATTAAATTGTTAAAATTAGGACTATCCTTATTGCCCGAGGAAATAGGGATGCCAGAGAAAGAAGAATGGAAAGCAGGAAGAGTCACCAAGAAAGTCAAGAACATAATGGATGGCAATTTCTTGCTGGAGAATGGTGTCTCTTTAAGGACAAAGTAGTCAATAAAGGAGACATGGTACTGGAGAGATCAGGTCAAACACCAAACATGTGCTTCTCTCCTCAGATACAACATTTCTTCGCCAGAAAATTGACAAAAGTTGTGGTGATCGGATTTTAGAAAGGAGTTTCGGCTATAGAGCTTTGCTTAATAGACTTCAGATTTTATGGCGAGAGGCAGATTCCAAGATGCTGGACTAAGGGAATGGTTTGTTTGTGGTGCATTTTATACATGATTCAAATCATTAGAGAGCTCTCCTCGAAGGTCCTTGGTTGGTGATGGGTAACTACTTAGTAGTAGAACCGTGGAGCACTTCCTTTAATCCTAAGAAAGAGGTCAAATTGTCCGCACATATGTAATACAGTTGGTATTTAGGTGACAGATTTGAAACAAATAATTACGGTTTAAATCTCGGCAGAGAGTTTTACCCTCTGGGTGGGCTCCTTGTAGATACTGAGTCCTAGAGCTCCCACCTAATAGGCCACTGTGTACCGTGATTTACCCTCTCACACACTGTCGGGCTGAGGTGTGGAGGCCTGTAGGGGGAGGGCTTCCCTTTTTGAAACAAAAGAAAGAGGTCGAATCTATCATTGTTTGGGTCCACTTACCTGGACTCCCGCTTCAGTACTACTATAAACAGGCACCGAGGATCATTAGAAATTTAATCGGAAAAATAGTTAAAATCGATTACAACACCAGCGACATGCTTAGAGGGAATTATGCCAAAATTGCTATAACTGTCAAAATCAAGTATTGACTCCACAAGGAGAAAATCTAGTTTTGATGATAACAAAACTTAATGAGATTAAGTTAATAAACATTCAAGCATTTTCTATCACAAATAAAAGACTTACCAAAAGTAAAAGGAAGAGCATATCAAGAAAAGCAAGGGAAGATAAAGTGAAGTTGGAAATTTTCGGTTTCCTCTCATGAGGCAAATATAAGAGAATTGAGACATAAAAATACTAATGAGACATCACATGCATAAAATTATTTCCAAAGTATGTTTTTAGAATTAAAAAAATTGATTTCAAAAGTTGCTAAAATTATATTCCTAATTTTAGCTCAAGAGTTAAAATTAGATACCTAATTTTAGCTCAAGAGTTAAAATTAGCTAACTAATTTTAGAACTATTATTTATATATATTTTTTACAGCAAAATGAAATTAGCAAACTACTTTTCAATTTAGCAAGCTACTTTAAAAAATAGCAAACTACTTTTTACTCGAAAGTATTTTTAGCAAGCTAATTTTAGATGAAGCTTAACTAATTATGGACTGTACAAATTTTAATGTTGCAATGTCTAGAAAACTAGCCGTTGGTCAACTTTTTGAGCTGAAAGTTTCAGGCCTTAACTTCACCTATATAAGTAAGCATTTACTCTACTTAATAACTAATGAAAAGTAATACATCTTTGAGCAATTTAAGAGCATAATTTTCATAAAGTTTTCATTGAATTCCACTTGACCTTTATTGACAAATCTTCTTCTCTCTTCTTTATAACTTGTTTTTGTTGTAAGATAGTGATTCTTTCAAAGTTTTCAAATCTACTTGAGGTTGGTCTAAGTGATGGTACATCACTCGGAAGAGGTTTTAAGCACTTTGTAAGCTTAAGAAAGTTTGAGGGTACATCAAACTTGTAAAGGTTCACTAAGCACCTAGAAAGCTTGGAGAGTGTAACGGGTTTATGTCTTACTTAGTAAAAGAGATCATTGTGGATTGAAAGTCTCAAAAGAAAACTTAAGAAGAGTGAATGTGGGCTACGTAGCCAAACCACTATAAATTGAAGTGTTTGAATTCTCTTTTCTCTATCTTTACCTTTGATTGTTATTTTATCTGTATTACCTTGATTTGTTGTGTTAACTATTGGTTAGATTACTATCTCTGAGAATTCATTAAGTTGCATCATAAAAATAGCTAAATAGAACACCTTGCTAATTTTAGCGTGAACAGTAACTTTTTTAAATGTAAAATTTTAGCTAGCTAATTTTGTCAATCTTAAGATAATCAACCTCCCATACATTGATCTGATTAAATAGCTCTTTAGAAGTATCTAGTCACAATTTTTTTATAAGAGTTTAGAGCGAAAACTTGAAATTTTGATTAAAGTTAAAAATTGATCAATTCACCCTCTTTTGGCCACTCATATTTGGGACAACATCAAGGAACCTCTAGTCTCAAAATTCACACTAAATGGAGTTACTTAGATACTTGAATGCGAAAGCGTGCCAGAAGTCTGCTTCACTTGTGGCATAATGGGTCACCAGAATGAATGGTGCCCTCATGGTACACCGACTATAGTAAACTAGGATAAGGAAACTTCCCTGCATGAGAAAGTTACGTTGAACTTAAAGGAAGCAAATTATGGATCGTGGATGGTGGTACCTTCCAGGGGTAGGAAATCTGGTTTACTAGTAGGGGATTTATCAACAAAGAAGGTAAGAAGGGATCGTAGTTTCAAATCCTAACCAACGAACCGACACTGATAATGGCAAGAAGAATGCCAGACCCATTATGTGCTCCAAATAAGTCAATGAGGGAGTCGAAAATCAAGGAGTTGCACCAAGGTCTACGTTGCGAGATCCAAAAAGGAAGGAGAAAGAATAATCAGCTCTCGCCTACTACGGCAGGAAGTTATAGAAAACCTCTCCTATAGGAGCATAGCGATCCCTTGCGAGAGCCTATGCTATCAACACAGAAAAAAGAAGTCAAGAATAGGTCGTCGACTCATAAAGAACGAGAAGGGGTCTAGGGAAAAATTCTATGGCAATAGAAAACCTACATCGAAAACATGCAGTGACCACCATCCTATGTGATTCACAAATCATGCTCTTACCGAACTCCCCCATGCATGGTACTGACCTTACCGTGCACATAGAACTTGGGGAACCTACGATGGATGTCCCACCTGCACCAAACTTAGAGACACTCAGTTACCTGCAAGGTGCCTAGAATAGTGAAGTCATGCTAATCGATAGCACCACTGCTCATTTTGTGACCATGGGGTGAAGATGTTGGTGATGCTGAAATCCAAATGAGGGGCATTTAGTTCTGTGTACTATTTTCTTCACCACCACCTTACCATAATGATTTTTCTCTCCTGGAATTGCCAAGGAGACAATGGCTCCCCACTTCTGAGATTGTTGAAACTGTTTGTACAAAAGTATAACCCGTTAGTTCTGGTACGAACCACAAATTAGTGGTCACAAGGTGGATAATGTGATTAAAAAACTGGGCTTCCCCAACTCACAGAAGGTGGAAGCCACCGGTTTTGCTGGAGACATTTGGGTGTTGTGGCGAGAGAATATCCACCTTACTCCTGTAGCTCTTCATGCCCAATTTATCCACTTTATAGTTACTAAAGAGCACAACCCATCATTGGCTCTCACTTTGGTCTATGCTCACCTAAGTGGGACCCTTAGAAAGCATCTCTGGAACAAGCTCTCCTTACTCAACCCAGGTGACAAGCTTCTGTGGGTGTTAATAGGGGATTTTAATTCAATACTCAACTCGGGGAACAGGTTTGGAGGTGGTGTTCACAATAGAGAGAGTTGTAAGTTGTTTAACGAATTGACTGAGGTTAATGAGCTCGTTGACATAGGCTTCAAAGGCCCAAAGTTCACTTGGACTTGGGAAATGCTTCATGAGAGGCTGGATAGAGTTTTTTGCAGCCCATTTGCATGTCTCAAGTTTTCGGAATACTCTGTTCTCCACCTTCCTCGTCTGAATTCTGATCACCGCCCAATTCTCCTAAAACTCTCTACCACGCCAACGTTGTCAGTAGGGAGGAAACCCTTCAAGTTTATGATAGTGTGGCTCACCCATAATGATCTAGGCAACGTCATTCATAATACTTGGAGATGAACACACACCTGACGGAGGCTCTTTCAACAACAAGTATTGCAATAGGGGAATGGAATCATAAAGTTTTTGGCAATATTTTTCATAGAAAGAATTCTCTATTGAACTACATAGTTGGTATAGGACGTGCTTTAAAAGCGAGACCTTCTAAATGGCTACTTTTTCTAGAACTCTAACTGAAGGAGGAACTCAGCCAAACACTACACTAGGAAGAGATGCTTTGGCATCAAAAATCAAGGAGCGACTAGCTCTAGTTTGGGATAAGAACACACGGTTCTTCTTCCACCTCAGGATGATTAAAAGAAGATGCGCTAATCAAATTGAAATGCTTAGATCAAATATTGGCAAATGGGTGCATGATGAAGATAAACTGAAGTATCTTATTATTTCCTACTTCCATAAACTCTACTCTGAAGAGGGTGGCTTTGTCCCAGAGTTTGGGTTTAAGAAGGCATTCTCAAACCTACCATTGGAAGCATGGAGCCTCTTCTCGAAGGAAGCATGTCACTAGGAGGTTAAAGAAGCTCTTTTTTCCATGAAGCCATGGAAGGCCCCTTGAGCAGACTTCCAAGCAGGCTTCTTCCAAAGGTTCTGGAATTTAATGGGTACCAATATAGTTAGAGAAGTCAATAGAACTATGAATGGAGAACTAATTGGCAAAAACTTAAACCACATTGTAATCTCCCTGATCCCCAAATCCTCAGCACCAGAATCCATTTCTTAGTTCCGTCCCATTAGTCTCTTCATTGTCCCTTACAAAGTCATCACCAAATTATTGGTAAATCACATCACACCACTTATGTCTCTCATCATTGGGAAATAGTAAGCTAGCTTTGTGCTAAGCCGATAGATTACTGATAATATCATCTCCACACAGGAAGTGATCCACTGGATGAAGTAGAGAATAGGCAGGAGGGATTATATGGCCATCAAAATCAACTTGGAAAAAGCTTAAGACCGCATGAGGTGGAGCTTCATCGATAACACCTTGTTGGAAGCTGGTTTCCCTAGATTAGCAGTCTAAGTCATTAAGAACTATTTAACCAATTCCACCATGCAAATAAGCTGGAATAGGGACGTGACTGAATCGTTCTTCCTGAGTCGAGGGGTTAGCAAGGAGACCCCTTATCCCCATACCTCTTCATCCTCTATCTAGAGAGACTTGCATAGGCTATTAGATACCTAGTAAAGGAAGGAAAATGAAAGTGCATACCCATTAGCAGAGAGGGGCCTTACACATCCCATCTTCTATTTGTTGATGACCTTCTGTTGTTTATAGAGGCGAGTACATCCTAGTCGAAGGTAGCAAGGGACATTTTGGATCATTTATGTGCTTGCTCAAGTTAAAGGATAAACAATCAGAAGTCGAAGGTGTTTTTCTCTAGGAACGTGCCCCAAAACTTGCAAGATCCAATCTGCCATTCACTTGAGATCTTAGAAACTCGCAACCTCAGGAGGTATCTGGGTGTTCCAATTAATCATTTATGAAGCACAAGAGGTACGTACTCTCACATAATCGAAGGAGTCAAGTTTAAGCTCACATCATGGGTAAGCTGTAACACCCCTTACCGAGACTCAAAGAATCCCGATAAGTGATGTTAAAACAATTCAATAGTTTCAAAATAACAATTTATAATAATAAGAAGATGAATTATACTAAATTAAATATTAACATTCTTCTACTGTCTCAAAATTGGGGTTTAAATTTTTTTGTTTACAACATTAACTTTACAATATTATAATGTTACTAGTACATGCCAAAATATTACAAAATTATTTACATACTTCACGATGCTTGCCGTTACGTCTCTGCGGCCTCTGCAAATCACGGCCTCCGAAGACTGGTACTTGCGTGTGGCAAAAACCAACATGCTGACCATTTTTGCTCAGTGTGTATAGATAATAACAATAAAATAACATTCAATGTAAATTGTTTCCATTTCAATTTATTCATCGATAATTTATGTGCACTATTTCATATATCAAGTTTTAATAATATTTTCAGTAAGGTTTCCATTGTATAAATAATAATTTTCAACTCATTTTTCAATACACAATTTATTTCATTTCATCTTTAGCCCAAAAATATTATGCAGATACGATCATCAGTTATAGAACACATTTAGGCCGAAACCGCTCAGTCAGATACATTTGGACCGAAGCCACTCGGCTGATCAAACCGTCAATCGTTGTGGTAAGCGCATTAAACTTAAACCACTTGGGGTACCTCATTGTACACCGCACATCATGATACCTCATTGTATCATGGTATCACATATATCAGATCAGTGGCATGCTATAGCTATATACTAATCTCATTTTCTAACACAATAAATTTTTAGGGCTAATATTTAATTATTTATTTATTATTTTTTTTTTTAACCATTCTTAATATTTTACAATTATAATCTTTATTTATTTATACGTTTACAACACTATTATTCCTTAGTCCATTTTATATATATTCACTAATTTATTAATATGTATTATATCTATGTTTCATTATTATTATTTTTTTCATAAATAAATTATGCTTTAATATTATTCATTTTATGCATTTCTAATAATTTTATTTATATTGTTTTTTTTTATTTCCTTAACACATTAGACATTTCTACGTCATTCTTAAACTTCTCTTTCTTCTTTTTTTTTTTTTTAAATTAACTATATTTTTAATTAATTATTCTATTTTTAATTTCTCATATGTATTATTTCTAGCTTTGCAACTCCCATGTTCTAAATTTAAGGTCCATTTTCTATAGCCCAACCCTAAATTCATATTAGTTCTCCATTGTCAAATTAGTTTATTTGTATAAACTTCTTCTTATTATTATTATTTTATTTTATTTATTTATTATTATTATTATTTTTTATTTATTTCATGTTCCACATTTCACATCTTGTACCAAAAAAAAATATACCCTCACCTTAAGGGCCTCCACACCCTGGCCCGACAGGATTGTGGAGGGGTAAATCACGGTGACCCAGCAGTAATTAAGTGGGAGACCTTTAACTCGGTATCCACAAGGAGCCCACCCACATAAGTGAAACTCCCACACTGCGGCTGCTGAGACTCAAACCTTGGACCTTGTATCAATTCTGCCACTTGCTTACCACTGAGCTAAGCCCGTGCGGGCTCCACATTTCACATCTATTGCTCAATATGGTTGCTTTTGCATACTCTATTTTTCTTCACAATTTGAGTTCAAGATTTTTTCACATCCCATTTCACATCTTGAGATTCTTACAATTTCAACTAAAAAATGGTTCATTCACTCACAAATTACAACTACATTCATCATTAAAATTTCATACCATTAAACATAAATATTATCAATAAAAAAATATATATTTAGCACCAAACCTTTTATAGAAGTAGCTGGAAATTTTTTTCTAATTTCTTCTTCAAGCTTTGGTTTCTTTTGCTTCTTCTTAGCTCTAGGATTATCCACTTTTAATGCAACTTACACACAAGCTTGAACACAAAGGGATGGTGGAGGAAGAAAGGAGAAATGGCTTTTTTTTATGTTGAAAAAGAGTTTCGGGTGATGGTTGAGAGAAGAGAAAGAGAGAAAAATGAAAGAGGGAAAGAGAGAGAGAGAAAGGGAAGGTTGCACATCCCACTTTTCCCTTTAAAACTTTTAACTCTTAACTCTCATAGGTGTTAAGTTTCTATTGGACAAAGTGTGTCACTTCTTCTTTTCTTTTTGTTTTCCCTTTTTTATTTTTTTATTTTTTTTTATTTTTTATTTTAATTAGTCTTTCCCGGCTCATTTTATTCATAATATAAGTCTCATTTTCCTTTCCTTGCATCATGATTTCATTTTTCACACTTAATTTATTTGTGCTTTATTTTCTTTTCACATTTATAAAATATATAAAATATTAACTTTAAAAATTCTAGATGTCTTAAAATTCACATTTATATTATATTTAATATTATATTACAAGTCACACCCGATTCTCCTAAAAATCGGAATGTTACGACTCTTCCCTTCTTAAAAGAAATTTCGTCTCAAAATTTAGTCTTATTCGAACAACTGTGGGTATTGATGTCACATTATTTTTTCACTCTCCCACGTTGCCTCTTTGGACTTGTGATTCTTCCAAAAAACTTTTACTAGCGGGACACACTTATTTCATAATTCTTTTACTTCTTTGGCCAAAATCTAAACCGGTTCTTTCTCGTAAGTCAGATCTGGTTTAATTTCCATCTTCTACAATGGAATTACGTGTATAGGGTCGGATCGGTACCTCCGGAGTATAGATACATGAAAAATGTTATGAATCCGATCTAGCTCTGGTGGTAACGCCAATTTGTAGGCTAATGGCCCAATACACTCTACGACCTCGTACATATCAATAAACCTGGGACTTAGTTTTCCTTTTTTTTTCCAAATCTGATTATCTTCTTTCACGGAGACACTTTTAAAAATATTTTCTCCCTCATCTGATACTTGATATCCTTCCTCTTCAGATCTGCATAAGATTTATATCGATCACTAGCAGCTTTTAGGCGTTCCTTGATCAATTTCACTTTCTCCTCGGCCTGTCTAATCAATTTTGAACCCACCATCTGACTCTCCCCAGTTTCAACCCAACTGATAGGAGTTCGATATTTTCGCCCATACAGTGCCTCATTCGGTGCCATCTGTATACTCGCCTGATAAATGTTATTGTATGCAAATTCAACAAACGGCAAGTATCTCTCCCAATTTCCCTCAAAGTCAATTGCACCCATTCCATAAGGTATGCTAGTCTCTGACCAACCTTTTCCTAAAAAACCATGGTTGCTAGAGGTGCTAGGCATGCAAAGACACTTAGAATTTTGGAGCATAGGCACAAGGGGGAGGAGTGTACTTAAGTGACGTGAGCTACAAAAGAAAATTTATAACAAATTCAATATTACTTAATTTCATAATAATGTTCTCTAAATAAATCGGAAAAGTTCAACTATTTTCATGACATAATCTTCAAATAAATAAATTAATTGCTAAGAAAAACTGACCATATAACAAATTAATCACTTTGAAAATCAAACATACATTCACAATTAAAAAAGATATATATAATTTAGCAAAATGGAGGGATGTAAATATAAAGAAAACATAGTAAAAGTTCAAGATTAAAAGCATGATTAGAAATTCTTTTAAAAAAAGTGCAAACAAGGTTGGAAATTAAAGAAAACAAAACAACCAAAGTCTAAGGCTAAAACAAAGTCATAAAGTTGGAAAAAAAAAAAAGAGAGCCCGAAATTGGTGATGGAGAGAAAAGGAAGAATAAAAGTAAAAAGGGTGACAATTGGTGCTTTCAATAGAACTGTATCGAGGAGAAAGGTAAAGAGATAGGTGTCAAATTAAAATACACCTTCAACGCTTTTGCTTGTTGAGGTGCTCAGCTTTGCTTTACACCTTGCATTTTAGCGCCACTTTGCTTGTTGAAGTTCTCAAATTTCCAACATAACTTAACAAATACCCTGAGATTGTAGGGAAACATCAATCTGACATTTTGGTATTGCAAACACTTGACAAAAAAAAAAGAAATAAAGAAGCAAAATCTTACAATAATCCATCCTAAGAGGCCTTCAATGGCGGATATGGATTCTAGAAGACACCTCAATGACAAAGGGAGAGACTGGGATAAAGAATTGGAAGTGTACAAGGACTTCACGACTGGATCCATCCCTAGATATGGAGTGTTCCTTAATTGCTCGAATAAATACCTAAGTGAAATGAAACAATGAATGAAATGAGCTTTGCCCTTTTGAAAAAAAAGAATATGGGCCATTCGTTTTAAGGTAGTGGGAAGCTAAAAGAATCAAACCAAAATGATTAAACGAAATTTTCCTAAACACTAATTGATAAAGCCAAAACATAAAACAGGAAAACTGAATTTCAATGGTTTATTTCTTTTCTTTTCTTTTTTTTTTTTTTCATGTAACTAAATTTTCCCACCTTTGGCATAGATTAGGAACAACCTCTAAGAAGGTGAATTGAGTTCTTAAATTTTTTTTTTTTTGGTCTTTTAAAGTAATTTCTGATTAAAATTCAAAAAATAATACAATATAAACAAATCAACAATAAGAAAATTAAACAAATAAATGAAGTAAATAAAAATAAAGAGATTATGGATAGAAAAACTGCAAACAGTGATTTTAAAAGGTTTGGACGTTTTTTGTCTACATTCTCTTATAAGGTACTTCCTTTCAAATCCTTTTACATATCCACTAAGTCTCTCTTTCTCAAAGGTAAGACAAAATCCTTTTTAAAATCTTCAATTACTTGGAATTTGCACAATCATTTCAAATTGTTCCATTCTCAATCAAATCTCTTTTTAGTCAAATTCAAGTAAAACACCGTTGGCTTTTACAATGAGGAAACCCATCCTTTCTCGAATAATTTTAAACTCAACCCCACAAGTAATCTCAACAAACTTGGCTCAAGAGAGATTAGGAGTGCAAGAAAATGAGAGCGCTTTAAGACCTTAAGAATAGAGAGTAGAAAAGTTATGTTTTTCCGTCCTAGAAATAGGCAAGACCAAAAACTAGATGTTATAAGCTTTCCTGGGTCGACCACATGCCAATGTCTAATAGTAAAATAGGTTTTATGGATATTGGTTTCAGTTGCTTCTTCCTTTGGAACTAGATGAATCAGTGCTCAACATAGTACCATTCAGTTCAACTGAAATTAACCCATGATATGGATAAATTCGCTCGGCTGAATCACCACCATATGCCAATGGATAGATGAAGTTTGCAGTGTTATCTAATTATTTGGTAGGCTAATCTGATGATACATTTATCATGAGATGTTAAAAGGGTGCAAAATGTTTATTTGTGATTAGTATTATGAATGTGGAATAGAAGTTGGTGTTGATTGAGTATTTCTAAGCAAAAGACCGTCTCATCTTCATTTATGTACTCCAGGATTTAGGCCATTGTTTATAATGATTTTGGAACTTAAGGGGATGAAGGACCTGGCTGTGTACACTCTCAGGCACTTCTCGTTCTGGAAGTAATATTCCTAGCACACGTGCAGATACATGGCTTTTTTTTCTGTGTACCTAATGCTTCTTGAACCATATTTGCATTTGATAGTAGTCATGTGCCATAGGACATGATAGAATTTGATATAATATTATAAAATACTCAGAAGTGCAATACCTAGCCCTTAGGTTATTCGTCTTCTCTCCTTCCTCAGGTATTGGATGGTCCTACTAGTGCCGTGTTGACATTAGTGGTCTTGAGGGACCATTTGTTAGTGCAAGTTGCATGTCAAAATCATAATTGATGAAATGGAAGCATTAATTCATTTTCATGCATGACTTTTTTTCATTGGACAAAAAGAATGCAAATGCTCAACAGGTTTATAAAAAACTTCTTGAACAGATAATGGATTTTGGGAGCTAACCACTAAGCTATTGTCGTATTTGTGGAAGATAACAAAGAAAACACATTATTTGAACCGTCCCCTAATAACAAAGTGGAATCTCTTTAGGGTTGGTCCACATCAGACACTTGGTGCTTATTAATTATTCTGAACTTGGCACACGGATCTGTCCTGATTAACGCACTACTATTACTCCATCTAATGTATTTCCTCAATTTCAAACAATAGCTAATGACATATTTATTCGAAGTTAAAGCCGGACCTATATTCGCATAAGTCACTTCTATAAAGGCATAAATTCTGGGAATTCTCATGAATTTGTATTGATAATAGAAGGAAACAAATATGACTGCTAACTGTATTCTGTGGTCGTCTCCCATGGCGTTATTTCTGTTTGTATGTTCATATTGTTTGTGTGTGATCAAAGGATTTGGTACTTTCATGTTGCATCAGCTTCATTTCAACATTAAAACTTAACAGTTCTATTATACATCATTGAACATAACAATCTCCTTAATAGGAGATCTGTTAAGGCCCTCTCTTCCTCTCCGAAAAGTGAAAGCACACAAAGACAGAGACATAGGTTATGCATAAGATGACAGAAAGCTTAGAGAAAACCCATGCTATACAGTTTAGAGCTTCCTCAGAGAAACATGACGTCCATGAAGAAACATAATTAAAGAATTTCTGGTTAGCCTGTTAAAAACACTGTCCCACACTCGTAAGGGAGAAACATCTTGTTCTCCTCTTCATCCATCCTCCACAGTATGTCTGAGCAATACTCCCATGAGGGAGATGCAATTGAAGGACAAGAAAAATTGCAACCTTCTTCACTAAACCCATCATAAACCGGTTCAATACTGTTCTCGATATCTTTCCATAGATCATCCAAAGTGTACCCCTTTTCACCTCCTTGCACTTCCTCACTAATTTTTCCTCCTGAAGGTGATGATTCAGGCCCCCCTGTGTCATAAAAGCTTGCTTCTCCAGTCTCTGGAAAAGGTGATGAATTCTGTGTAGTAATAGTTGATGTTGAGGAACTGTTAGAAGATGACTGAGATGGAGACATAGCCCTCTTCCTCTCTTGAGCCTTCTTCCTCATATGAGTCCTCCAGTAGTTCTTTATCTCATTATCTGTTCGCCCTGGTAATTTACGAGCAATTCTTGACCATCTGGCACATGATAATATACATATGCTAAGAAACTTCTCCAGTGTCTAAAATTAATGTTGATATGGTGCAGCAAAGGAAAAAAGTTTAATTGCTAAATAACCTTATCATGATTTTGGGTTATTAGATGCTGTGTGAATGTAAGTTACAATCAGAAAATTTTGAGCAAGGAAGAAGAATTGCTATTATGAAGGAAATATACAATAAATATGAGGAAGAGTCATAAACAGCTAGAGTTATGATAATTTGTCAAACCTATTTCCCCATTTGGCATGAAGTTCCAACACAAGTTTCTCTTCTTGGGGTGTCATCTTCCCCCTTTTGAGCCCAGGATGCAGGTAATTAACCCATCGCAGCCTGCAACTCTTTCCAGTTCTGTTCAACCCTACAACAAAACCATGTGGTTAAAGGTAGCTCCTTTACAAAACCACTCATCTGCAAGACAAGCATACCTATTAGTTGTCTCCCTCCACCTTCAAACCTGAAACTTTAGCAATAGAATCCCATCGACGATCTCCAAACAAATGCACAAAGTTGATCAGAAGAATGTCTTCCTGTTCAGTCCACGGACCCTTTCTGATTTCACTATGCACCATTTTCATAATTTTTTTTTTCTTTTTTTGCTCTCCTCTGTCTCTCCCCAGATTTTTCCTAGAAAGATAGCTTGATATACCAACTTTTGTTGTGCTTGGACGCGTAGGTTCTAATCTTATTTATATCAGTAAGTATCCATTATTGAGCAAAGTTTTTTTATAATCTTTTTCTATTTTAAAATACTCCATTCTGAATCTTCACCGTACACGTGGTGCACGCATGCTCATCTATTGATAAGATACCAAATGCTCTTGATGTCATCCACTTACAAGGAAATAACCAAAGTAAGAGATCGATCTGTAGATGTAACTTTCATAATCAGCCTCCCTTGTCATAAATATTAATTTCTAATATACGTTAGTCGATTGTAAAGCATTTTTTATCCATAAAGATAGTAATTAATTCTGTCCATCTTCTGACAATTTTATATGAACGATAAAAGATGCTTGTTACTGTGGATGCACTTGCTTGAGTTGTTTATATAATAAAGCTCTGTTATTCTGTTATTTTTAATAAGATTTATATCAAAATAAAGGGGTAGCTCGAAACTTAATTGGATAAAAAGGAATATATTGAAGGAAGCTACTAGATCTGCTTCTGCTTATATATTCAATTGGAAAAAAAATAAATAAATAAATAAGGGTACAGTCCCTTGACTTTAGTAAAGGCCATGGATAGAGTATGCAAGTAAAAGGCAACAAAAAAGAAGAAGAGGACAAAACTTGCAAAGCAGGGAATAAGGAGGAACTATTTAAGGAGTCACTCTCTTAAGAGAATTGAAGGTGGAATCAGATTTTTTTATTTTTTATTTTTATTATTTTGGGAATTCAACAAGGAGAAAAAGGCTTGAAATTTGGAATAAATATTTATTCTAAATGTGCCAGCTTCCTACTCAAGATAACAGGCACAAGATGAATTAATTATAAAGCTATTGTCAGCTTATTTTTTCAAAAGTTGATTTGTACCCTCATTTTAAGAGTCTTCATATTTCGGCCCGACGAAATGGTGGAGAGTCAAATCACAGTAGCCCATTAACAAGCATGTGGGAGGTCAAGACACAATGCGCACAAGGAGCCTACCCACATAGGTGAAACTCCCAATCTATCGCTGCGAACCTGAACCATTTCTCAAATTTACCACATACTTTGTCACTGGATAAGGGTCGAGACACAATGCGCACAAGGAGCCCACCCTATAAAAACCCCCAATCTGCCGCTACGAACCTGAACCATTTCTCAAATTAACCACATACTTTGTCACTGGGTAAGACAAGCTAATGTATACACATATAGTGTGTTTTATAGAGTTTCCAAGGCTCCACTATATATTATCTTATTATTTATAGGCATTTTAAAAATAATATTGATAAAAGCGATTATCACGATATCTAACAGTAATAACTAAATTATGTGACGTATATTATTTTATTTTATAATAGTATATCTTTATGATGTCTATATAACAATGTGTTTATATTTGATATATTTACTCTTATTAATTATATAGTTTGTACTTTAGTTTTATTTATAAATTTTGTAGTCTTTTTTTTTTAAATTACATATCAACTAGATATTATTATTCCCTTGTGTCTGTTAATTAAGCTTGTTTTCATTAATTGTGAGCTCGAATAAATATGGTTGATACAGTGATTTAATATCTAAACATAAGATTTCATGTATTTATATAATGATTTCATGATATCGTGATTTAGCATATAAATATAGGATTGAATATATTTATATAGTGGTTAATTTTCATGCAATTTTTAAATTTGCTTATTGAAGCAAAAAAAGAATTTATAAAAACTTATTGCTGCTTTCATTCTCTTTTTGAGGGTGACCAATAGGAAGACTATAAAAAAGATGGATGATAGAAATAGATTGATGTGAAAATCCACTGACAAATCAGAGATGGTTGAGTAGGCAACATATAGTTAGCACAAGGGAAAAAAAAAATATAAAGGAAGATAGATAGATAGATATATATATATATATATATGTAAAGTGGAAGATGGCATCATGTGAGTGTATTAATAATAGTAACAAAGATTAAACATGTGGTTGTGAATTCAGGAGGCTGCAAGCTAACTAAAAAACAAACATTTTTATAAGGGTAAGAGCGGTGTAATGGCATTCTTGTAGGTCCTTATAGTGGAGTTTTGGAGATAGAAAGAGTAACCAGAAAGATGAAGCTGTGTGATGTGTACACCACCAATTTGTGGGCTTTCCACTTGAATATATCCTCCACACCTCTCTCTCTCTCTCTCTCTATGTGCTTGTCGTTTGCTATTAAGAATTATATGTATATACATGCTACTGTACTTTGTGGGTGGTCCCATGAATTTTCTAGAACAATAAAATTGAATTCATGTGTGTATGCAACATGGAGCAATACTATTCTTATCTTAATGTATGTTTATTAATATAGAAAATCATGGTTGAAATCTTAGCCATCTCTTTCTCTTTAGTAGATTTTTTTTATTTTGTGGCAGAAATGAGAATGTTAAGATGGATGTGTGGCCATACTAGATTGGACAAAATTAAGAATGAGCATATTCGGCAGAAAGTACAGGTAGCGGAGGTTGGTGATAAGGTGAGAGAAGGAAGACTTAGATGGTTGGGCATGTTTTACGGAGACCTCCCAATGCGGCGGTCCGCAAGGGGGAGAACCTGATGGTTGATGGGGCTAAGAAAGGTCGAGGTAGACCCATGACAGTTTGGAAGATAGTAATAGACAAAGACTTACGAGACTTAAATATTGATGCGGATTTAGTCAGTAATAGACTTGAATGGAGGCGTAAAATCCGAGTAATTCAAGGAGTCTAAGGCGTGTGATTGGGATATTACCTGGGAGCTTATTTGTTAGAGGATTCATACAGCCGACCCCAACTTGTTTGGGATTAAGGCTTTGTTGTTGTTATTGTTGTTGTTGTTGTTGTTTAGTTAAGGCTTATAAACACCCATCAATAACTATATATGTATGTATGTATGTATGTATGTATGTATGTATGTATGTATGTATGTATGCATGTATGTATGTATGTATGTATATAATGATAGATGAACTTTGTCCATGTGGTAGTTACTTATGAACCAATTTGTGCTAAGTTAATGGTTCTTTCAAAATTTACGTGAGGGTCTGAAATTGTAAACCTGTCATTTTGAATGGAGTAGTTCAGGAAAATTTGAACAATAATGAAAATTTTTATGGAATTTATAAGTAAAACGCACATTTCAAGTTTTCTATATCGTGTACATTTTTGGCAGTGACTTCATAAACAGAGTCGGTAGAAGGATGGGACTTCTTCTCAATTTTCATTGAATCAGGATGTCCAAGCACATTAACAGTATTTTATTTCTTCATTGAATAAGTGTTTTTATTTATTAGAT